>JAHDVE020001693.1:0-135733 GCA_022606495.2 Halesus radiatus | reverse complement strand
ATGGACGACTAAGGACGATTTTATTCTTGAATTGTTATCATTTAACAATTTTTTACGGTTTTTAATGTTTTTTTGTTATGGTATTTAACGTTTTTTGACCATTCTGGACACCTCAGGACGATTTTGGGCTTAATTTGTTATCATTTGACAATTTTTGACGGTTTTTGACGTTTTTTAACGTTTTTTGACCATTCTTGACGAATAAGGAAAATTTTACGTATAATTTGTTATCATATGACAATTTTTGACGGTTTTCACGTTTTTATGGTTTTTAACGTTTTTTGAACATTCTAGACGACATAGAACGATTTTGGGCTTAATTTGTTATCATTTGACCATGTTTGACGGTTGTTGTCGTTTTTTATGGTTTTCGACGTTTTTTGACCATTCTAGACGAATAAGGACGATGTTAGGAATAATTCGGTATCACTTGACAATTTTTGACGTTTTTTAAGTCCTTTTATGGTTTTTAACGTTTTTTTACCATTCTGGACTACTTAGGAAGATTTTTTGTGGTAATTTGGTACCATTTGACATATTTTCACTTTTTTTGACGTTTTTTATGCTTTTAAAGTTTTTTATCGTTTGTTCCCCATCCTGGAGGACTAAGGATGATTTTGGACCTAATTTGGTATCATTTGACAATGTTTGACGATTTTTGACGTTTTCATATGGTTTTTGACTTTCTTTGACCATTCTGGACGAATAAGGTCGATTTTGGGCTTAATTTGCTATCACTTGACAATTTTTCACGTTTTTTTAACGTTTTTTGACCTTTCTGGACGACTTAGGATGATTTTGGGAATAATTTGTTATCATTTGACAATTTTTTACGGTTTTTCAGGTATTTTTAATGTTTTTTGACGTTTTTGACCATTCTAGAGAAATAAAGACGATTTTAGCTTAATTTGGTATCATTTGACAGTTTTTGAAGTTTTTTTTAATCTTTTTTGACCAATCTTGACGACTTAGGAAAATTTTACGTATAATTTGTTATCATTTGACAATTTTTGACGGTTTTTCTCGTTTTTTTATGGTTTTTTACGTTTTTTGACCATTCTAGACGACTTACGAAGATTTTTCTCTTAATTTGGTATCAATTGACAAACTTTAACGTTTGTTGACGTGTTTTATGGTTTTTGACGTTTTTTTTCGTTTTTTGCCTATCCTGGACGACTTAGGAAGATTTTTGACTTAATTTGGTATCATTTGACATTGTTTGACGATTTTTGACGTTTTCATATGGTTTTTGACTTTCTTTGACCATTCTGGACGAATAAGGTCGATTTTGGGCTTAATTTGCTATCACTTGACAATTTTTCACGTTTTTTAACGTTTTTTGACCTTTCTGGACGACTTAGGATGATTTTGGGAATAATTTGTTATCATTTGACAATTTTTTACGGTTTTTCAGGTTTTTTTAATGTTTTTTGACGTTTTTCACCATTCTAGAGAAATAAAGACGATTTTAGCTTAATTTGGTATCATTTGACAGTTTTTGAAGTTTTTTTTAATCTTTTTTGACCAATCTTGACGACTTAGGACAATTTTGGGATTAATTTGTTATCATTTGACAATGTTTGACGGTTTTTGTCGTTTTTTATGGTTTTCGACGTTTTTTGACGATTCTTGACGAATAAGGACGATGTTAGGAATAAATTGGTATCATTTTTAATAATTTGGTATCATAAGGACGTTTTTAGCTTAATTTGGTATCATTTGACAGTTTTTGAAGTTTTTTTATAATTTTTGACGTTTTTTTACTTTTTTTGACCATTGTGGATGAATTAGCACAATTTTAGGCCTTATTCGGTATCACCTGACAATATCATTCGTTTTCTGACGTTTTTTGGTGTTATTTGGTGTTCTTTGACAACTCGCGACGACTTAGGAAGATTTTGCTTAATTTGGTATCATCTGACAAAGTTTGACGTTTTTGGCGTTTCTAGACGATTCAGGGCGATTCAGGGCTTAAGATGGTGTCATTTGACAATTTTTGAAGTTTTTTGACGTTTTTGACGTTGTTTTACGTTTTTTGACGTTTTTGACGTTTTATGACGTTTCTAGACGACTTAGGGCGATTCAGGGCTTAAGTTGGTATCATTTGACAATTGTTGAAGTTTTTTGACGTTTTTTGACGTTTTCGACTTTTTTTGACGTTTTTTGACGTTTTTTGACGTTTTTTGACATTTTTGGACGTTTTTGACGTTTTTTGACGTTTTTTGACGTTTTTGACGTTTTGAAGTTTCGCTACTAATACCGATTTGCGGGCTTACTTTGGTTATCGACATTTTGACGTTTTTGACGTTTTTTGACGTTTTTGACGTCAGATGGTGTCATTTGACAATTTTTTAAGTTTTTTTACGTTTTTGACGTTTTTTGACGTTTTTGACGTTTTGAAGTTTCTAAGCTACTAATACCGATTTAGGGCTTACTTTGGTTATCGACATTTTTTGACGTTTTTGACAATTTTTGAAGTTTTTTGACGTTTTTGCCGTTTTCTGACATTTTTGGACGTTTTTGCCGTTTTTTGACGTTTTTTGACGTTTTTGACGTTTTTTGACGCTTTTTGACGTTTTTGACGCTTTTTGACGTTTTTTGACGTTTTTGACGTTTTTTGACGTTTTTTGACGTTTTATGCATATTCTGGACGACTTAAGAAGATTTTCGGGTTAATTTGGTATTAGTTGACAATTTTTGACGTTTTTTATGTTTTTTTAATTGTTTTTGACGTTTTTTGAACGTTTTTTGACCATTGTTGACGAATAAGTACGATGTTAGGAATAAATTGGTATCACTTGACAATTTTTGACTGTTTTTTACCTCCTTTTTCATGGTTTTTAACGTTTTTTGACAATTCTGGACTACTTAGGAAGATTTTTGTGGTAATTTGGTACCATTTGACATATTTTCACGTTTTTTGTCATTTTGTATGGTTTTTGAAGTTTTTTTTTCGTTTTTTCCCCATCCTGGAGGACTAAAGATGATTTTGGACCTAATTTGGTATCATTTGACAATGTTTGACGGTTTTTGATGTTTTTTACGTTTTTTGACGTTTTATGCATATTCTGGACGACTTAAGAAGATTTTGGGCTTAATTTGGGATCATTTGACAATTTCTGACGTTATTTGACATTTTTTAATGGTTTTTGACGTTTTTTGAACGTTCTGGACGAATTACAAGATTTTTCGATTAATTTGCTATCATTTGACAATTTTTGACGTTTTTTTAAAATATTTTTTGACGTTTTTTGCCTATTCTGGACAACTAAGGAAGATATTGGGCTTTATTTGGTATTATTTAATAATTTTTGATGTTTTCTGATCTTTTTTGACGTTTTTTGTCCAAACTGGACGACCTATTATGACTTTTTGCTTAGTTTGGTAACAGTTGACAAATTTTGACGTTTTTCATGCTGTTCGACATTTTTTCACAAATCTGGATGACTAAGGACGATTTTGGTTTTAGTTTGGTATCATTTGACAATTTCTGACGTTTAATTTGGTTTTTAAAGTTTTTTGACCAATCTGGACGAATAAGGACGATTTTAGGCATAATTTGGTATCATTTGACAAATTTTCACGTTTTTGACGTGTTTTATGGTTTTTGACGATTTTTTTCAATGTTTGCCAATTATGGACGACTAAGGACGATTTTATTCTTGAATTGTTATCATTTAACAATTTTTTACGGTTTTTAATGTTTTTTTGTTATGGTATTTAACGTTTTTTGACCATTCTGGACACCTCAGGACGATTTTGCGCTTAATTTGTTATCATTTGACAATTTTTGACGGTTTTTGACGTTTTTTAACGTTTTTTGACCATTCTTGACGAATAAGGAAAATTTTACGTATAATTTGTTATCATATGACAATTTTTGACGGTTTTCACGTTTTTATGGTTTTTAACGTTTTTTGAACATTCTAGACGACATAGAACGATTTTGGGCTTAATTTGTTATCATTTGACCATGTTTGACGGTTGTTGTCGTTTTTTTATGGTTTTCGACGTTTTTTGACCATTCTAGACCAATAAGGACGATGTTAGGAATAATTCGGTATCACTTGACAATTTTTGACGTTTTTTAAGTCCTTTTATGGTTTTTAACGTTTTTTTACCATTCTGGACTACTTAGGAAGATTTTTTGTGGTAATTTGGTACCATTTGACATATTTTCACTTTTTTTGACGTTTTTTATGCTTTTAAAGTTTTTTTATCGTTTGTTCCCCATCCTGGAGGACTAAGGATGATTTTGGACCTAATTTGGTATCATTTGACAATGTTTGACGATTTTTGACGTTTTCATATGGTTTTTGACTTTCTTTGACCATTCTGGACGAATAAGGTCGATTTTGGGCTTAATTTGCTATCACTTGACAATTTTTCACGTTTTTTAACGTTTTTTGACCTTTCTGGACGACTTAGGATGATTTTGGGAATAATTTGTTATCATTTGACAATTTTTTACGGTTTTTCAGGTTTTTTTAATGTTTTTTGACGTTTTTGACCATTCTAGAGAAATAAAGACGATTTTAGCTTAATTTGGTATCATTTGACCGTTTTTGAAGTTTTTTTTAATCTTTTTTGACCAATCTTGACGACTTAGGACAATTTTGGGATTAATTTGTTATCATTTGACAATGTTTGACGGTTTTTGTCGTTTTTTATGGTTTTCGACGTTTTTTGACGATTCTTGACGAATAAGGACGATGTTAGGAATAAATTGGTATCATTTTTAATAATTTGGTATCATTTTTAATAATTTGGTATCATAAAGACGTTTTTAGCTTAATTTGGTATCATTTGACAGTTTTTGAAGTTTTTTTATAATTTTTGACGTTTTTTTACTTTTTTTGACCGTTGTGGATGAATTAGCACAATTTTAGGCCTTATTCGGTATCACCTGACAATATCATTCGTTTTCTGACGTTTTTTGGTGTTATTTGGTGTTCTTTGACAACTCGCGACGACTTAGGAAGATTTTGCTTAATTTGGTATCATCTGACAAAGTTTAACGTTTTTGACGTTTCTAGACGATTCAAGGCGATTCAGGGCTTAAGATGGTGTCATTTGACAATTTTTGAAGTTTTTGGACTTTTTTGACGTTGTTTTACGTTTTTTGACGTTTTTGACGTTTTATGACGTTTCTAGACGACTTAGGGCGATTCAGGGCTTAAGTTGGTATCATTTGACAATTGTTGAAGTTTTTTGACGTTTTTTGACGTTTTCGACTTTTTTTGACGTTTTTTGACGTTTTTTGACGTTTTTTGACATTTTTGGACGTTTTTGACGTTTTTTTACGTTTTTGACGTCAGATGGTGTCATTTGACAATTTTTTAAGTTTTTTGACGTTTTTGACGTTTTTTGACGTTTTTGACGTTTTGAAGTTTCTAAGCTACTAATACCGATTTAGGGCTTACTTTGGTTATCGACATTTTTTGACGTTTTTGACGTTTTTTGACGTTTTTGACGTCAGATGGTGTCATTTGACAATTTTTGAAGTTTTTTGACGTTTGCCGTTTTTGACATTTTGGACGTTTTGACGTTTTGACGTTTTTTTGACGTTTTATGCCATATTCTGGACGACTTAAGAGATTTCGGGTTAATTTGGTGATGATTGACAATTTTTGACATTTTTTATGTTTTTTAATTGTTTGACGTTTTTTGAACGTTTTTTTGACCATTGTTGACGAATAAGTACGATGATAGGAAAAATTTGGTATCATGACAATTTTTGATGTTTTTCAAATCCATTTTTCATGGTTTTAACGTTTTTTGACAATTCTGGACTACTTAGGAGATTTTGTGTGTTGGTACCATTGACATATTTTCACGTTTTTTTTGTCATTTTATGGTTTGAAGTTTTTTTTCGTTTTTCCCCATCCTGGAGGACTAAAGGAGATGGTTTTGGACCTAATTTGGTATCATTTGACAATGTTTGACGGTTTTTGATGTTTTTTTACGTTTTTTGACGTTTTATGCATATTCTGGACGACTTAAGACGATTTTGGGCTTAATTTGGGATCATTTGACTATTTCTGACGTTATTTGACATTTTTTAATGGTTTTTGACGTTTTTTGAACGTTCTGGACGAATTACAAGATTTTTCGATTAATTTGCTATCATTTGACAATTTTTGACGTTTTTTTTAAATATTTTTTGACGTTTTTTGCCTATTCTGGACAACTAAGGACGATACTGGGCTTTATTTGGTATTATTTAATAATTTTTGATGTTTTCTGATCTTTTTTGACGTTTTTTGTCCAAACTGGACGACCTATTATGACTTTTTGCTTAGTTTGGTAACAGTTGACAATTTTTGACGTTTTTCATGCTGTTCGACATTTTTTCACAAATCTGGATGACTAAGGACGATTTTGGTTTTAGTTTGGTATCATTTGACAATTTCTGACGTTTAATTTGGTTTTTAAAGTTTTTTGACCAATCTGGACGAATAAGGACGATTTTAGGCATAATTTGGTATCATTTGACAATCTTTGAGGTTTTTTAATTTTTTTATGGTTTTCGACGTTTTTTGAATGTTCTAGGCGACTTAGGAAGATTTTCGGCTTTATTTGGTATCATCTGACAACTTTTGATATTTTTTAACGTTTTTTGACCTTTCTGGACGACTTTGGACGATTTTGGGATTAATTTGTTATCCTTTGACAATTTTTGACGTTATTTAACATTTTTTTACTATTCTGGACACCTTAGGAAAAGTTTACGTTTAATTTGTTATCATTTGACAATTTTTGACGGTTTTTCTCGTTTTTTTATGGTTTTTTACGTTTTTTGACCATTCTAGACGACTTACGAAGATTTTTCTCTTAATTTGGTATCAATTGACAAACTTTAACGTTTGTTGACGTGTTTTATGGTTTTTGACGTTTTTTTTTCGTTTTTTGCCCATCCTGGACGACTTAGGAAGATTTTTGACTTAATTTGGTATCATTTGATATTGTTTGACGATTTTTGACGTTTTCATATGGTTTTTGACTTTCTTTGACCATTCTGGACGAATAAGGTCGATTTTGGGCTTAATTTGCTATCACTTGACAATTTTTCACGTTTTTTTAACGTTTTTTGACCTTTCTGGACGACTTAGGATGATTTTGGGAATAATTTGTTATCATTTGACAATTTTTTACGGTTGTTCAGGTTTTTTTAATGTTTTTTGACGTTTTTGACCATTCTAGAGAAATAAAGACGATTTTAGCTTAATTTGGTATCATTTGACAGTTTTTGAAGTTTTTTTAATCTTTTTTGACCAATCTTGACGACTTAGGACAATTTTGGGATTAATTTGTTATCATTTGACAATGTTTGACGGTTTTTGTCGTTTTTTATGGTTTTCGACGTTTTTTGACGATTCTTGACGAATAAGGACGATGTTAGGAATAAATTGGTATCATTTTTAATAATTTGGTATCATAAAGACGTTTTTAGCTTAATTTGGTATCATTTGACAGTTTTTGAAGTTTTTTTATAATTTTTGACGTTTTTTTACTTTTTTTGACCATTGTGGATGAATTAGCACAATTTTAGGCCTTATTCGGTATCACCTGACAATATTATTCGTTTTCTGACGTTTTTTGGTGTTATTTGGTGTTCTTTGACAACTCGCGACGACTTAGGAAGATTTTGCTTAATTTGGTATCATCTGACAAAGTTTGACGTTTTTGACGTTTCTAGACGATTCAGGGCGATTCAGGGCTTAAGATGGTGTCATTTGACAATTTTTGAAGTTTTTGGACTTTTTTGACGTTGTTTTACGTTTTTTGACGTTTTTGACGTTTTATGACGTTTCTAGACGACTTAGGGCGATTCAGGGTTTAAGTTGGTATCATTTGTCAATTGTTGAAGTTTTTTGACGTTTTTTGACGTTTTCGACTTTTTTTGACGTTTTTTGACGTTTTTTGACGTTTTTTGACATTTTTGGACGTTTTTGACGTTTTTTTACGTTTTTGACGTCAGATGGTGTCATTTGACAATTTTTTAAGTTTTTTGACGTTTTTGACGTTTTTTGACGTTTTTGACGTTTTGAAGTTTCTAAGCTACTAATACCGATTTAGGGCTTACTTTGGTTATCGACATTTTATGACGTTTTTGACGTTTTTTGACGTTTTTGACGTCAGATGGTGTCATTTGACAATTTTTGAAGTTTTTTGACGTTTTTGCCGTTTTTTGACATTTTTGGACGTTTTTGACGTTTTTTGACGTTTTTTGACGTTTTTGACGTTTTTTGACGCTTTTTGACGTTTTTGACGTTTTTTGACGTTTTTTGACGTTTTTGACGTTTTTTGACGTTTTTTGACGTTTTATGCATATTCTGGACGACTTAAGAAGATTTTCGGGTTAATTTGGTATTAGTTGACAATTTTGACATTTTTATGTTTTTTTAATTGTTTTTGAAGTTTTTTGAACGTTTTTTGACCATTGTTGACGAATAAGTACGATGTTAGGAATAAATTGGTATCACTTGACAATTTTTGACTGTTTTTTACGTCCTTTTTCATGGTTTTTAACGTTTTTTGACAATTCTGGACTACTTAGGAAGATTTTTGTGGTAATTTTGTACCATTTGACATATTTTCACGTTTTTTGTCATTTTGTATGGTTTTTGAAGTTTTTTTTTCGTTTTTTCCCCATCCTGGAGGACTAAAGATGATTTTGGACCTAATTTGGTATCATTTGACAATGTTTGACGGTTTTTGATGTTTTTTACGTTTTTTGACGTTTTATGCATATTCTGGACGACTTAAGAAGATTTTGGGCTTAATTTGGGATCATTTGACAATTTCTGACGTTATTTGACATTTTTTAATGGTTTTTGACGTTTTTTGAACGTTCTGGACGAATTACAAGATTTTTCGATTAATTTGCTATCATTTGACAATTTTTGACGTTTTTTAAAAATATTTTTTGACGTTTTTTGCCTATTCTGGACAACTAAGGACGATATTGGGCTTTATTTGGTATTATTTAATAATTTTTGATGTTTTCTGATCTTTTTTGACGTTTTTTGTCCAAACTGGACGACCTATTATGACTTTTTGCTTAGTTTGGTAACAGTTGACAAATTTTGACGTTTTTCATGCTGTTCGACATTTTTCACAAATCTGGATGACTAAGGACGATTTTGGTTTTAGTTTGGTATCATTTGACAAGTTTTGACGTTTAATTTGGTTTTTAAAGTTTTTTGACCAATCTGGACGAATAAGGACGATTTTAGGCATAATTTGGTATCATTTGACAATCTTTGAGGTTTTTTAATTTTTTTATGGTTTTCGACGTTTTTTGAATGTTCTAGGCGACTTAGGAAGATTTTCGGCTTTATTTGGTATCATCTGACAACTTTTGATATTTTTTAACGTTTTTTGACCTTTCTGGACGACTTTGGACGATTTTGGGATTAATTTGTTATCCTTTGACAATTTTTGACGTTATTTAACATTTTTTTACCATTCTGGACACCTTAGGAAAATTTTACGTATAATTTGTTATCATTTGACAATTTTTGACGGTTTTTCTCGTTTTTTTATGGTTTTTTACGTTTTTTGACCATTCTAGACGACTTAGGATGATTTTGGGAATAATTTGTTATCATTTGACAATTTTTTACGGTTTTTCAGGTTTTTTTAATGTTTTTTGACGTTTTTGACCATTCTAGAGAAATAAAGACGATTTTTGTCTTAATTTGGTATCAATTGACAAACTTTAAGGTTTTTTGACGTGTTTTATGGTTTTTAACGTTTTTTTCGTTTTTTGCCCATCCTGGACGACTTAGGAAAATTTTGGACTTAATTTGGTATCATTTGACATTGTTTGACGGTTTTTTACGTTTTCATATGGTTTTTGACGTTCTTTGACCATTCTGGACGAATTAGGACGATTTTGGGCTTAATTTACTATCACTTGACAATTTTTCACGTTTTTTAACGTTTTTTGACCTGTCTGGACGACTTAGGATGATTTTGGGAATAATTTGTTATCAATTGACAATTTTTTACGGTTTTTCAGGTTTTTTTAATTGTTTTTTGAAGTTTTTGACCATTCTAGAGAAATAAAAGACGATTTTAGTTTAATTTGACAAGTTTTTGAAGTTTTAATCTTTTGGACCAATCTTGACGACTTATAGGACAAAATTTTGATTTTCACTTATATCATTTGACAATATTTGACGGTTTTTACGTTTTTATGGTTTTCGACGTTTTTTGACGATTCTGACGAATATGACGATGCCAGAATAAATTGGTATCATTTTAATAATTTGATCATAAAGACGTTTTTAGCTTAATTTATCATTTGACAAGTTTTGAAGTTTTTTTATAATTTTTGACTTTTTTACTTTTTTGACCATTGTGGATGAATTACATCAATTTTTAGCCTTATTCGGTATCACCTTATCAATATTATTCATTTTCGACGTTTTTGCAAGTTATTTGGTGTTCTTTTGACAACTCACAGACGACTTAGGAAGATTTTGCTTTAATTTGGTATCATCTGGACAAAGTTTGACGTGTTTTGACGTTTCTAGACGATTTAGGGCGATTCAGGGCTTAAGATGGTGTCATTTGACAATTTTTGAAGTTTGTTGACTTTTTTGACGTTGTTTTACGTTTTTTGACGTTTTTGACGTTTTATGACGTTTCTAGACGACTTAGGGCGATTCAGGGCTTAAGTTGGTATCATTTGACAGTTTTTGAAGGTTTTTTTATAATTTTTGACGTTTGTTTTACTTTTTTTGACCATTGTGGATGAATTAGCACAATTTTAGGCCTTATTCGGTATCACCTGATAATATTATTCGTTTTCTGACGTTTTTTGGTGTTATTTGGTGTTCTTTGACAACTCGCGACGACTTAGGAAGATTTTGCTTAATTTGGTATCATCTGACAAAGTTTGACGTTTTTGACGTTTCTAGACGATTCAGGGCGATTCAGGGCTTAAGATGGTGTCATTTGACAATTTTTGAAGTTTTTGGATTTTTTGACGTTGTTTTACGTTTTTTGACGTTTTTGACGTTTTATGACGTTTCTAGACGACTTAGGGCGATTCAGGGCTTAAGTTGGTATCATTTGACAATTGTTGAAGTTTTTTGACGTTTTTTGACGTTTTCGACTTTTTTTGACGTTTTTTGACGTTTTTTGACGTTTTTTGACATTTTTGGACGTTTTTGACGTTTTTTGACGTTTTTTGACGTTTTTGACGTTTTTTGACGCTTTTTGACGTTTTTGACGTTTTTTGACGTTTTTTGACGTTTTTGACGTTTTTTGACGTTTTTTGACGTTTTATGCATATTCTGGACGACTTAAGAAGATTTTGGGCTTAATTTGGTATTAGTTGACAATTTTTGACGTTTTTTATGTTTTTTTAATTGTTTTTGACGTTTTTTGAACGTTTTTTGACCATTGTTGACGAATAAGTATGATGTTAGGAATAAATTGGTATCACTTGACAATTTTTGACTGTTTTTTACGTCCTTTTTCATGGTTTTTAACTTTTTTTGACAATTCTGGACTACTTAGGAAGATTTTTGTGGTAATTTGGTACCATTTGACATATTTTCACGTTTTTTGTCATTTTATATGGTTTTTGAAGTTTTTTTTTCGTTTTTTCCCCATCCTGGAGGACTCAAGATGATTTTGGACCTAATTTGGTATCATTTGACAATGTTTGACGGTTTTTGATGTTTTTTTACGTTTTTTAACGTTTTATGCATATTCTGGACGACTTAAGAAGATTTTGGGCTTAATTTGGGATCATTTGACAATTTCTGACGTTATTTGACATTTTTTAATGGTTTTTGACGTTTTTTGAACGTTCTGGACGAATTACAAGATTTTTCGATTAATTTGCTATCATTCTACAATTTTTGACGTTTTTTTAAAATATTTTTTGACGTTTTTTGCCTATTCTGGACAACTAGGGACGATATTAGGCTTTATTTGGTATTATTTAATAATTTTTGATGTTTTCTGATATTTTTTAATGTTTTTTTTCCAAACTGGACGACCTATTATGACTTTTTGCTTAGTTTGGTAACAGTTGACAATTTTTGACGTTTTTCATGCTGTTCGACATTTTTTCACAAATCTGGATGACTAAGGACGATTTTGGTTTTAGTTTGGTATCATTTGACAATTTCTGACGTTTAATTTGGTTTTTAAAGTTTTATGACCAATCTGGACGAATAAGGACGATTTTAGGCATAATTTGGTATCATTTGACAAATTTTCACGTTTATTGACGTGTTTTATGGTTTTTGACGATTTTTTTCAATGTTTGCCAATTATGGACGACTAAGGACGATTTTATTCTTGAATTGTTATCATTTAACAATTTTTTACGGTTTTTAATGTTTTTTTGTTATGGTATTTAACGTTTTTTGACCATTCTGGACACCTCAGGACGATTTTGCGCTTAATTTGTTATCATTTGACAATTTTTGACGGTTTTTGACGTTTTTTAACGTTTTTTAACCATTCTTGACGAATAAGGAAAATTTTACGTATAATTTGTTATCATATGACAATTTTTGACGGTTTTCACGTTTTTTATGGTTTTTGAACATTCTAGACGACATAGGACGATTTTGGGCTTAATTTGTTATCATTTGACCATGTTTGACGGTTGTTGTCGTTTTTTTATGGTTTTCGACGTTTTTTGACCATTCTAGACGAATAAGGACGATGTTAGGAATAATTCGGTATCACTTGACAATTTTTGACGTTTAAGTCCTTTTATGGTTTTTAACGTTTTTTTACCATTCTGGACTACTTAGGAAGATTTTTTGTGGTAATTTGGTACCATTTGACATATTTTCACTTTTTTTGACGTTTTTTATGCTTTTAAAGTTTTTTATCGTTTGTTCCCCATCCTGGAGGACTAAGGATGATTTTGGACCTAATTTGGTATCATTTGACAATGTTTGACGGTTTTTGATGATTTTTTTATGGTTTTTGACGTTTTTTGACCATTCTGGACGAATAAGGACGATTTTAGGCATAATTTGGTATCACTTGACAATTTTTCACGTTTTTTTAACGTTTTTTGACCATTGTTGACGAATAAGTACGATGTTAGGAATAAATTGGTATCACTTGACAATTTTTGACTGTTTTTTACGTCCTTTTTCATGGTTTTTAACGTTTTTTGACAATTCTGGACTACTTCGGAAGATTTTTGTGGTAATTTGGTACCATTTGACATATTTTCACGTTTTTTGTCATTTTGTATGGTTTTTGAAGTTTTTTTTCGTTTTTTCCCCATCCTGGAGGACTAAAGATGATTTTGGACCTAATTTGGTATCATTTGACAATGTTTGACGGTTTTTGATGTTTTTTTACGTTTTTTGACGTTTTATGCATATTCTGGACGACTTAAGAAGATTTTTGGCTTAATTTGGGATCATTTGACAATTTCTGACGTTATTTGACATTTTTTTAATGGTTTTTGACGTTTTTTGAACGTTCTGGACGAATTACAAGATTTTTCGATTAATTTGCTATCATTTGACAATTTTTGACGTTTTTTTAAAATATTTTTTGACGTTTTTTGCCTATTCTGGACAACTAAGGACGATATTGGGCTTTATTTGGTATTATTTAATAATTTTTGATGTTTTCTGATCTTTTTTGACGTTTTTTGTCCAAACTGGACGACCTATTATGACTTTTTGCTTAGTTTGGTAACAGTTGACAATTTTTGACGTTTTTCATGCTGTTCGACATTTTTTCACAAATCTGGATGACTAAGGACGATTTTGGTTTTAGTTTGGTATCATTTGACAATTTCTGACGTTTAATTTGGTTTTTAAAGTTTTTTTACCAATCTGGACGAATAAGGACGATTTTAGGCATAATTTGGTATCATTTGACAATCTTTGAGGTTTTTTACTTTTTTTATGGTTTTCGACGTTTTTTGAATGTTCTAGGCGACTTAGGAAGATTTTCGGCTTTATTTGGTATCATCTGACAACTTTTGATATTTTTTAACGTTTTTTGACCTTTCTGGACGACTTTGGACGATTTTGGGATTAATTTGTTATCCTTTGACAATTTTTGACGTTATTTAACATTTTTTTACCATTCTGGACACCTTAGGAAAATTTTACGTATAATTTGTTATCATTTGACAATTTTTGACATTTTTTCTCGTTTTTTTATGGTTTTTAATGTTTTTTGACCATTCTAGCCGACTTACGAAGATTTTTGTCTTAATTTGGTATCAATTGACAAACTTTAACGTTTTTTGACGTGTTTTATGGTTTTTGACGTTTTTTTTCGTTTTTTGCCCATCCTGGATGACTTATAAAGATTTTGGACTTAATTTGGTATCATTTGACATTGTTTGACGGTTTTTGACGTTTATATATGGTTTTTGACTTTCTTCGACCATTCTGGACGAATTAGGACGATTTTCGGCTTAATTTGCTATCACTTGACAATTTTTCACGTTTTTTAACGTTTTTTGACCTTTCTGGATGACTTAGGATAATTTTGGGAATAATTTGTTATCATTTGACAATTTTTTACGGTTTATCAGGTTTTTTTAATGTTTTTTGATGTTTTTGACCATTCTAGAGAAATAAAGACGATTTAGCTTAATTTGGTATCATTTGACAGTTTTTGAAGTTTTTTTTAATCTTTTTTGACCAATCTTGACAACATAGAACAATTTTGGGCTAAATTTGTTATAATTTGACAATGTTTGACGGTTTTTGTCGTTTTTTTATGTTTTTCGTCGTTTTTTGACGATTCTTGACGAATAAGGACGATGTTAGGAACAAACCTGGAATCATTTTTAATAATTTTGTATCATAAAGACGTTTTTTGCTTAATTTTGTATGATTTGACAGTTTTTGAAGTTTTTTTAATAATTTTTGACGTTTTTTAACTTTTTTTGACCATTCTGGACGAATTAGCACAATTTTTGGCCTTATTCGGTATCACTTGACAATATTTTTCCATTTCTGACGTTTTTTGGTGTTATTTGGTATTTTTTGACATCTCGCGATTTGACTTAGGAAGATTTTGCTTTTACTTTTTTTTTTACAGTAACTCCACACAGGAGACTAAGGAGGAAACAATTTCCCTCAAGGCCTATATCATCTTTGGGGATGCTGTGTGGAGGATCTTTTAGAGGATAGGAAGGAGTGAACTTGGGTCTTGAAGAGACCCATGTTATAGGATGGAGGAAACACAGAGGCCGGCAGATCATTCCACAGCCGAGCTGTAGAACACAAGAACGAATCGTAGAAGCGACCCGTTCTCATGTGACAAATGTCAACCGTGCAAATGTTGGGCGCGCGTTTGGCGTGTTTCCCGACTATGCACCGGTGCCGAAGGGATCAATGACGCTAGTTTCTCGGAGCATCTTCCATTAAAATACCGGTAGAACAAGGACATCATTCCCACCTGACGCCTGTGCTCCAAAGATTGCAACCCGTTTGTTAAGATAGGCGGAATCTAGTCAAACGGACCGCCCGTTTCTGCACAGAGTCAAGGATTTTTTCTAGATATGGGGACCCTGGGACCAGAGGTGGCTGCCACAATGTATGCACTTTATGATTTTGCAAAATAGGTCAGCAGTTGTGTACTATTTTGAAGTTTTCTGTTTTTTCCCCATCCTGAGGACTAAAGATGATTTTGGACCTAATTTCTGCATTTGACAATGTTTGACGGTTTTTGATGTTTTTTTACGTTTTTTGACGTTTTATGCATATTCTGGACGACTTAAGAAGATTTTGGGCTTAATTTGGGATCATTTGACATTTTCTGACGTTATTTGACATTTTTTTAATGGTTTTTGACGTTTTTTGAACGTTCTGGACGAATTACAAGATTTTTCGATTAATTTGCTATCATTTGACAATTTTTGACGTTTTTTTTTAATATTTTTTGACGTTTTTTGCCTATTCTGGACAACTAAGGACGATATTGGGCTTTATTTGGTATTATTTAATAATTTTTGATGTTTTCTGATCTTTTTTGACGTTTTTTGTCCAAACTGGACGACCTATTATGACTTTTTGCTTAGTTTGGTAACAGTTGACAATTTTTGACGTTTTTCATGCTGTTCGACATTTTTTCACAAATCTGGATGACTAAGGACGATTTTGGTTTTAGTTTGGTATCATTTGACAATTTCTGACGTTTAATTTGGTTTTAAAAGTTTTTTGACCAATCTGGACGAATAAGGACGATTTTAGGCATAATTTGGTATCATTTGACAATCTTTGAGGTTTTTTAATTTTTTTATGGTTTTCGACGTTTTTTGAATGTTCTAGGCGACTTAGGAAGATTTTCGGCTTTATTTGGTATCATCTGACAACTTTTGATATTTTTTAACGTTTTTTGACCTTTCTGGACGACTTTGGACGATTTTGGGATTAATTTGTTATCCTTTGACAATTTTTGACGTTATTTAACATTTTTTTACCATTCTGGACACCTTAGGAAAATTTTACGTATAATTTGTTATCATTTGACAATTTTTGACGGTTTTTTTCGTTTTTTTATGGTTTTTTACGTTTTTTGACCATTCTAGACGACTTACGAAGATTTTTCTCTTAATTTGGTATCAATTGACAAACTTTAACGTTTGTTGACGTGTTTTATGGTTTTTGACGTTTTCTTTCGTTTTTTGCCCATCCTGGACGACTTAGGAAGATTTTTGACTTAATTTGGTATCATTTGACATTGTTTGACGATTTTTGACGTTTTCATATGGTTTTTGACTTTCTTTGACCATTCTGGACGAATAAGGTCGATTTTGGGCTTAATTTGCTATCACTTGACAATTTTTCACGTTTTTTTTAACGTTTTTTGACCTTTCTGGACGACTTAGGATGATTTTGGGAATAATTTGTTATCATTTGACAATTTTTTACGGTTTTTCAGGTTTTTTTAATGTTTTTTGACGTTTTTGACCATTCTAGAGAAATAAAGACGATTTTAGCTTAATTTGGTATCATTTGACAGTTTTTGAAGTTTTTTTAATCTTTTTTGACCAATCTTGACGACTTAGGACAATTTTGGGATTAATTTGTTATCATTTGACAATGTTTGACGGTTTTTGTCGTTTTTTATGGTTTTCGACGATTTTTGACGATTCTTGACGAATAAGGACGATGTTAGGAATAAATTGGTATCATTTTTAATAATTTGGTATCATAAAGACGTTTTTAGCTTAATTTGGTATCATTTGACAGTTTTTGAAGTTTTTTTTATAATTTTTGACGTTTTTTTTACTTTTTTGACCATTGTGAATGAATTAGCACAATTTTAGGCCTTATTCGGTATCACCTGACAATATTATTCGTTTTCTGACGTTTTTTGGTGTTATTTGGTGTTCTTTGACAACTCGCGACGACTTAGGAAGATTTTGCTTAATTTTTTTTTTTTTTACAGTAACTCCACACAGGAGACCAAGGAGGAAACAATTTCCCTCAAGGCCTATATCATCTTTGGGGATGCTGTGTGGAGGGTCTTTTATAGGAGAGGAAGGAGTGAACTTGGGTCTTGAAGAGACCCATGTTGTAGGATGGAGGAACACAGAGGCCGGCAGATCATTCCACAGCCGAGCTGTTGAACACAAGAACGAGTCGTAGAAGCGACCCGTTCTCATGTGACAAATGTCAACCGTGTGCAAATGTTGGGCGCGCATTTGGCGTGTTTCCTGACTATGCACCGGTGCCGAAGGGATCAATGACGCTAGTTCCTCGGAGCATCTTCCATTAAAATACCGGTAGAACAAGGACAGTATTCCCACCTAACGTCTGTGCTCCAAAGATTGCAATCCGTTTGTTAAGATAGGCGAATCTATCAAACGGACCGCCCGTTTCTGCACAGAGTCAAGGATTTTTTTCAGATATTTTGGGACTCCCGACCAGAGGTGGCTGCCAAATTCTACAATGGGGTGAACTTGCGATTTGTACAGGGTCAGCAGTTGTGTACTATTAAAGTATCTGCGGGCTCTGTACAATACGCCCAGCTTCTGAGAGGCTAACTTTACTCGGGTTTCGATGGAGCCCCCATACCTGAGCTGGTCACTTAAGGTTACACCAAGCATATCAATGGAGGGCTTGTTGGGAAGATTGCTAAGATTATTCATTGTTTTTGTGTTTAATTCGTAGAACTCCATTATTTATTTTTTTAAATTTAATGAAAATCAAATTTAACAAATTTAATAAATTTGATGTACATTAAATTTAAAAATAAAATCCCATTTCTTGTTTATTACGCTTACATCGGCCATGCATTATTTTTGGATTTCCTCATTCGCAATAATGCGTAATATACGAGGCTTCATTTATAGACGTATCATTATGACTATAATTAAAACTGCCATAGCTTGACAAGGCAGTGATGGAAAATAAGTTGGATTAAATTTGAAGTTGGATATTTTTTAGGGAGTTTTCAGTTTTAGCAGCATGCCCCCTAATGGGTGCAGTGGCCTGAAGCTCGTGATGTAGATTATTAAGTAGTTTTTTGTCGGTAGGTAATTTACTTATTCTACCCAGCATGGGGTACAAGCTGGTATTGTTCTGTTGGCAGATTGGATTTTTTCATCATTGTGATTTTGCCACGTTAGTTTTGAGTCCAGAGTGACCCATTAATTGTTTATTAAATGTGCCCATGTAGTGTTCAATATGTTAATATTTAATATTAATAATGGACCCGCGAGTGATCCTTGTGGGAATCATTGAGAGGGTGTTCAGGTGAAACAGTAACTATAAAGAGGTAGATTGAATGAAAGTTCTTTATATTATTATCAGAAGGTAGGAATAAAATAACGTTATTTTATTACGCGTAAGGATACTGGGAGGAAGTCGGTACGTGATATTAGCTGCGCGGAGTCCTGAGAAAAAAATAATCGGTGTCACGATCGTGCGACAGGCTCTGCCCACGTACTCGTAGACGTAGGTATGCAAATTTAGCGTGGCGGTACTTCAAATGTGGTCAGCAATTATTAGAACCCTTTTGATCATTGAGCGAGGATTTACGAAAAGCGTATTGTTATTATTATAAAACCGTTGTGCCATGCTTTGCCGATGTCGTGCATAAGGACAACGGTATTCCGCCATGTCAATAAAAGCGATTATCCCCATGTTGGGCACCAAAATGAAACGTGCTAAACACGTAGGGCGCTAAAAATGCAACATATCCCTATTATGTTTAGATGCTCGACTCTATCTCAGTATTCGTGGGTGGAATCGATGTATGCAGCACGGGAAGCGGAATGTATTTCCTGATACAGAAATGAAATTCTGGTATTGATAAATCATGAGGTTTAATCGGATGATTTTTATAGCGCCGTTTTTGTGAAAAATCACCTCAAGGGCGCTGAATTTTAATTTAATTGGTATACAAAGTGTAACATTGTCGTTACCTTAAAAAATAGAGAGGAGGATTAGTACTACAACGAAATATATTGAATTAATTAGGATGGCTCTTGTGGACGGCATCTTGTCTTCTGCACCAGGGAGGTCCACGCTTGTCCCGATGATTGCCGATTCCTCAATACACCATCCGCGAGATATGGGACGTCTCACGGCCGCGCCATCCGCTACAGCAAACCTCATCCGTGGAATCCAGTAAATACGAGAAGATGGTACCTTTCGCTCCGACGTTATTTCTCGGTCATCATTGGCATGGTTTCATTTAAAATCCAGCGCTCCTGCACGCGCAGATGGATTATTGTCCCTCCAAGTCACCATCCATAATTAAATTGCCTTCCTACCCACTTCGGGTATATGGTGTTGAAACGCTCGTTGGCGCAGATGTTTATTACAGCACAATTAAAAAAACATATCACTCCCTTTCCAAAAACTACCGACTCTGTCCGCCGTGTCAAGTCACGTCTGACGCCATCTTGTCTTCGCTGCTCTCTCTTCCGTCGGATGTCTCCCATAGACATTTCCTCAAATCTCTTCCGTAGACAATAGAAGTGATGCCTTTATAAGCGGGGTCAGTATTTAATTGAACAAACCTTAATAATTTCTATATTAGAAAAGCGTATTGTTATTATTATAAAACCGTTGTGCCATGCTTTGCCGATGTCTATATTAGAAAAGCCTGGGAAAGAATTTAAAATTATTTGCATTTTTTAAATAATTAATCGCATTATTGACTCATCTTCTTTGTTGCAACTCATTCAGTTCAACATTTCTTGCCGTAGACTCAGAAACAATGAATTGCTTTCCTCAATAAACACTCTGGGTACCACTCCACTGTCCGGAATGTCGAGATTTGTTAACTCAAGCCAGAAATTTTTGGTGCCAGTCTGAATGATTTTTGTAGGGCTTTACGCAATTAGAACTCGAAGATTTTCATTTAGAATGTCTAAAATCATGGACTCTACTAAATAATGTTCTCTCAAATGTAAATTTTTGTCCTCTTTTTGTCATTGCTTCATTATTGTATTATGTATGTGCTGTTATTTTCCTATAGCTTTTGTTTATTTCATTTCGTGTTATATGTTTTGTGTAATTAGACATTGGTCCGTAAATAAAAAAAAAGTAAATAAATAAATTCGAAAGTTATATTTCTAAAATTTTATGTAATTTACCGCTGGTTATGAATCCATGGCGCTGAATTCGAGAACGTGTAGGCAGTAAAAAGTGACATGCTCTGATGTTATGAATCTCGATACAAATCGACGTCGAATTCTCGGTAAAACAATATTCCACCAAATAACCGAACATTAAACCAAAGTCGTAATAAGAAAGAATTAGTGAAACCACTAATACTTGGGTTTACGCTTCGGAGAAGGAAACCTCGTTTTATCGAAGTAAAATAAACGGCTCATTTTACGTTGCCGAGAATTAACACCGTAATGCACATTTATCATGAATTCGCTTCGTAAGATGAGGTGTTCAACTGTCCAAACCCGTCTCGGTGGTCAAAAATTCGGTAAGCGGTTATCCTCACTTTCGTACGAGGTATTAAGGATTCAATGATTCAATGGAAGGTCTATGCTATAACTAGCAAACAATATTGTAAATGCAGCTGCCATGACATAAGCGCAAATAACACCGAATCCTTAAAATTCCATAAGTTCATCATGCTTCAAACGCGACGCTTAATATTTGATAAAATCTTGCTATTTTAAATAATGAATAATGGCCTAGACGCGCCAGAGCTCATTAACTTGATAAACATTCACATACCGTCAAGACCAACCTGACAAACCGATTTTTTTTATTTGCCCGCATGCAGGACCAATCTTAGGATAAATTCTCCAATTCCCCGTATTTGTGCGCAATATAACGCACAATCTCACAATATCGACATTCTTCACAATACTCTTTCAAAATATCGAACCGAATTAATACGTACGACCACGAATTGATGCACGAGTATAGAATATATCGAGAGCATCTCCTATCCCCATCCTATATTCCTCTTTTTCTCCCCCCTTCCTTCTTATTTTGTTAGCTTCATAAATAAAACGTCTGTATTTAACCACTGTTAGCACAAGAAACTTCGTTGGCTTACCTTTTTTTAAATTTCCTTTCAATATAAATTTGTAATAAAATCTGTTTGTTTCTTACAAATAAATAAATACGTACAGTTTCCGATCAATTTCCATGTTTAAGTTTCTAATTTACGAGTATATTAGCTAAATAACTTCGGTCAGTACTGCTGCATAACTGCATTGCAGGTGTTTAACTAATACTCGTACATTTGAAAACAAAACATGGAAATTGATAGAAGTACGAGTACTGATGTAAGGAAAACAAATTTTGAAAGGTGAAATTTTAGAAAAACTATAACTACCAACTAGAGAGGAAAATGTTGCTTGCGCAATGATAGGGGACTTAGCTAGCGGAGGATTTGAACCTACAATGGCTTTGTATTAGTATATTTCTAATGTGTTGATTTTGTAATGAACTTAAAGTGAGGTGCCTCATATAACAAAGAAATTCAATGATTGCAATTGATTTTATAAGTGATTTCTTCAAATGATTGGTATTCACTTTGTGGCATCATTATTAATAAATTATTTAAAATTTATTTTGTATTCACCACTTTATTAATATACACATATCAACATGTTTCGAAAGCGATGCTTTCTTTATCAGGAATATACAGAATAATAAAAAAAATAATAATGTCAAGTATATGATTATGTTATATGTTTATAATGTGTTTATTAATAAAGTGGTGAATACAAAATAATTTTTTATTAATTTATTGATTTTATAAGTACCGAAATCGGTTATTACCGAAAATATGAATAAATCATTTCAAAAATGATAAAAATAAAATTCGGGTAATAAATAAGTCGTCTCAATCACAGTTTGAAAATGGTATTGAAAATTATTCAAGTTGAGTTACTTTGAATAAATAAAATAAAATCTTATGATGTTCTCTTATCACATCCCACTTTAAGGAGACCTTGCAAACCTCCCGGCCAGCCGAGCCGCCAGCCGAGCCGCCAGCCGAGCCGCCAGCCGAGCCGCCAGCCGAGCCGCCAGCCGAGCCGCCAGCCGAGCCGCCAGCCGAGCCGCCAGCCGAGCCGCCAGCCGAGCCGCCAGCCGAGCCGCCAGCCGAGCCGCCAGCCGAGCCGCCAGCCGAGCCGCCAGCCGAGCCGCCAGCCGAGCCGCCAGCCGAGTCGCCAGCCGAGCCGCCTGACGTCCAGGAAACCTTTTCGGACTGAAGGTGAAATACTGCTTCTATCACGATACTCCCCTGTTGAGTCGCGGTGGACTCGGACGTGAACAACAACACCTTGTTGTAGAAACTAATAATTTGCAAGGGAAGACTTGGACATCATTAAACCGCACCCGGTACAGCCATAGCCGTTGTGCGTATATGATGCATAAATGATTCCTAACTTTGTGAATGTGGACACATTCAAACAACAGAACACATCGTAGAAGAATGTCCCCTTTCGTCAGTTTCCTTATGGCACACCTGTGCTGAACCAAGTTAGTCTTCCGATGCCGTCGACTGGCTGAATAACCTCAGTATCCCACTATGACCTACACCGACTCTCCTCCGACGTAGGAAAAAGAAGAAGACATCCTATGTGAATTGATCATGGACAAAATACATCTACTATTATAGTATTTGAAATTTGAACGTATCCAGATCTTCCCGCATGTATATGTATTCCCCTAATTCAACCAACCTGGGCGGTGTTTTCAACTTGAATGTTGCTGTGTTGTGTTGGTTCATGCGAATGGACCAAAAGATCGACCGCCGTGAAAACATTAAATCAGAAAAAGGCTGGACGGAGACGAGGTAAGACAAGCCTTGATCGGGTCACATTTAGATTTCTTTGAATTTAGATATGTAGATACGGGACTGGGCACCGTGTGGCAGAAGAAATGACAACCTGTATTTATTTTTTCTTCATTTCATACTACATTGTTTATTGGCGACCGCGATTAAATAAACGATTCATAATACTAACACATATCATGTTGTTTGGATTTTGCGGTAGGTACTGAGTCGTATTGGGTTTCCTCATCATTTTAGAGCCAACGTTTCGGACAACCTCACAGTGTTCATCACGCAGAGCGGATATCATCATGGAACCACATCTGTCCTGATGATGGATGCTGCACGTTTGCGGTGTTGAGTTTCAACCTCGTTGTAGAAATAACGTTTCAGACAGATTTAAAAAGAAAAAATAACAATAATGTTATTATTAAGTTTTGCAAGCATTTTACTTTTTACAAAATTATTATGACAGCTGTTTCGGCGTTCAAGACCATTTTCAATTTGTGGTTAGGCCAAGTTGAGATGACTTATTTATTTGATTATATTTACCCCCACCCAATTTCTATTTTTATGGGGCCTTATATGGTTTATTTCCGGTGAAACCGATTTACTGAGAAAATAATTGTCACAATAGATTCTCTATTCTGTGTTTTCCCCGCTATAAATGGCAATGTTTTATTAATTATTTTATAATAACGTGACTGCTATTGACTTATTTAAATGTGTTATATTGATTAGGTCTACCGAGAAGTGGGGATAAATAATAATTAATTAATGTTTCATTAGGATCATTCGTTCGTTCATTAATTTCCAATTGTTCAAGTTAATTTAATCTCAGACCCTTTATATGTAAGGGTTTAGCCTTTTTTTGTCAAGTGGAACGTGAAAATGGCTTTGAACGCAAAAACAGCTGTCACAATAAAAAAAAAATAAAAAAAACACTAAAATACTTGCAGAACTTAATAATAATATTATTAAATTTGATTTACATTAAATTAAATGGCGTTCTACGAATTAAACACAAAAACAATTAACATGCATTAAATGTTCATAATCAGGACAAATGTTGTCATAGCATCATCACATTTGCCCCGATGATGAACACTGTAAGGATTCCCGAAACAGTGACTCAAGAAAGAGAAGGAAAAACACGGCTTAGTACCTACCCAAATGCCAAACAACATCATACAAGTCTGCGAGAATCTTAAAATTGAACTAAAGGAAGTTACACGAAATGTATAATTTGGTGAATTCGAATGTTCCTACCAATCTGTTTGATAAACCGCAGTGGTCTCACGAATCTCATGCTCGCGATATACGCCAATTTACTTGTTCTCCCCAGACATCGAACCGCTGCATTTGAGGGTAGTTACAGCTATTCCTCAACAA
This sequence comes from Halesus radiatus, assembly GCA_022606495.2. NCBI lineage: Eukaryota > Metazoa > Arthropoda > Insecta > Trichoptera > Limnephilidae > Halesus > Halesus radiatus. The sequence continues at coordinate 111,100 of JAHDVE020001693.1, read as the reverse complement.
AACTTAGGAATGAAATAGCACTATTTATTCGAACATCAACATCGCTGCAGTGCTTCAATTAGTTATTCTAATGGTTGCTGACTGCACCAGTCAGCCGCACAACATCATAATTGATAAACAATGAAATGTGTTAGTGATTTTGTAAATTTGATATTTTTAGAATTAAAAACTTTTTCATTTTATTTAAATGTAGAGATTTTATGTAACATATGTTACTATAAATTTATGTTATTTCTAGAATCGCTGCTGAAAACCAGCTGCACTCTCCGGGCTCAGTCATATCGAATACAATTCCACAGTTTGGTTTCCGAATTATGAAGTTCATTCGCACTCTATTGAAAGAATCCAACGTAAATTCTTAATTTTAGAATGGATATTCCCAGAGAATGCATAGACTACGATTATCTACTTTATTCATTAAATTTAGAAACATTATCTGAGTTATTTTCGATTTAACATGTTTTTTAAGATTGTTAATTCAATGTTTTGTACCTCTGAACTGCTATATTTGATTGCTTTTCATGTACGTGGTAGGACAACACAGTACAAACCATTTTATTGTGACAATTCAACTTCAGCGTCGCCATATTATTCCCCTATGCGACGGACTCAACATCTGGAGAACAAACACTTGGATGTTGTTGACATATTTGATACATCAATGTTACAGTATAAGCATGCATCAGTAGGGTTTTTTCACCGAGTAGAGTTAGCTTATTTGAAAGTATTTAACTCTGGATAAAAGCGTCAAATAATATTGTTTATTTTTATATTATCTATTATAATACCAACGTACCTTTTTAATGTTATTTGTAAATGTCCATGTAAAGCCGGTAATGGGCGTAAATCAATAAAAACATGTTTATTATAATATCTCTATAAAAATAATCGATTTGTAATGTTGAGCTGGCGCTTGCTGCCTCCGCCACTAGTGCTGTAAATGTTTAGACGTATGATGTGTGATGTGTTGATGCTGGGAGTTGCGAGTCGGGAGTTGGGAGTTGGGAGCTGGGAGCTGGGAGCTGGGAGCTGGGAGCTAGGAGCCGGGACTTAGCGTGGATAAGATATCGATGGCGGCGGATCGCATTGGGAACAATAACTTCCAGGGCGTGGGCTCGCTAACGGAGCGGAATGAATATTCCAAATAATGGTCGATCATAAATATTGGTCCGTTGCCAAGTAGGCTCGGCCAGATCCCAGATCCAAAGCTTTCGCACACTCCCATACTCTTACACCCGACCGTTTTATAGCCGCTCGCACTTTTATACTCGCGTTCGTCAAAACCCTTTTTCACTTCGTTGTAAAATAATTACACGATTCGTCCAAATATGTACCGTTCGCCCCATCAGTAAAGTGCTCACGTTCGTATAATATGATCAATGGATTCTCGGTAATTGTACGGCGTGTATTACTTAGAGGTTCTTGTACATGTAAATTAATCCGAAATAATAGTCTGACATCTGAATTATAATGCGGGATTATCATAGTGTTAGCATTTTGCATATGCATGCGTTCATATCCGTGTCCATATACTCGGGCGGAAATGAAAACGATTCTGCTTTGGATATGCAAATATCAAAGACAACGATCATTGGAAGAGTCCAAACAGTCGACGGGGAACCGTGCGAAGACGGAGGGATTGACCGCACCAGATTAACAACTGAGAATAGTTTCTTTGGGCCCATACTTCATCTTGGATGGTAGGTGACACCGTGCACCATGTACCCATTACACACTCCACACCGCGTAATAAGGAACTCCAGTGAAAAATATAATGTCTTCAAAAATACATATTCATATAAATCAACAAACGTCGATTCTGAATATATAGTTTTTATTATATATAATTTATACGTAGAATTTATAAATCATTATTTAAAAGTGAAAGAAAAATAATCCCATCAAAACACCTTGTTATTTTGGTACCATTGTATTTGGAACATCTGACGTCACGTGTGCGTTCTGTTTTTGGATTAGTATTGACATTTTTATTTGGCGAATTTGTTTTGTATTTTAAAGACGTTTTTTTTTCGTTTTTGCGAAATTTAAACTTAATTTAGGTGACTTTAAGCTCTATAATTTTTGGTCAATATAAAAAAAAAACTAGTATTGATGAAAGAAATTAGAGTATTCAAGAGCAAACCAATTGTTAATACGGATATTATGATAATGTTAATGCTTAATACTATTATTATTCTTAGAGTTATAGTTTCTAAAAAGGTACATAATTGTATTAGTTGAGTTTACTAGGAATAGAATATAAAATTATCCCCGGTAAAGCTCATCCTTGTTTTGACATTTGACATTCTAACCTCAAAACTGATCAAAATCGACCGGCCATAGATCTGGAGCGTTTTGGTGAGCTTTGAAAAATTGAAACTTTGAACATTATTTTAATTATGAAGGTTGAACTCGACTGGAGTTCCTTATTGCCGCAGGTAACTTCCCTCGGACCGTCTCTTGGAAGTTGAGTGACTGAGGTTATGGAAATCCTGTATCGCGTGTCTATACTCTTGTTGAAGTATTGGTGTAGTCACATTCTAGCCACGGCGCACAGTGCGGATAACTCCGCTAATAAAAATCTTTATTTTTGATTGGCGATATTCCAGCACTTTGTGTGGAAAGATCCAATCAATATCAAAATGAATAAAAGCTCGAGTGTTTTCAGCACTGCTTCTCTATATTGATACGTATTGCACAGGTAGTCTCGCATTTTCTCCGTTCCGTTGGTTTCTCGCGATTTCTAGGACTGGTTGTGGTTACTTCCCAGAGCAGATCTCCTCGGCAAAATGCATTCATCGTAATATGGCATGTTATTATACTGGCACGAAGGTGTCGGAGATTATTATTGCACAGGAGCCAAGCCAAGCTACAAATGATTTCAATAGATACCAATGCACCGTTAAAATTGCTGTTTGTTTTTTTTTCCTCGTAACATTTATTATTCAACTCCGTCAAGCAATAGATAATTAGTGACGATAGGCTATAATATTATTTGCAATTTATAGCTTACCTGGTAATTAATTGTTATAAGTCAGTAACGGTAAGATTACTATATTTCTCAATCATTACAATCATTTTTTTATTGACGGACCATTGTCCAATTACAAAGGATACATAACACCAAATGAAGTAAACAAGAGCTACAGAAAAATATTATTTTACAGTAACTCCACACATGAGGCTCTAAAGGAAATAATTTTCCTCAAGGGGATGGTGTGTGGAGGGTCTTTTAGAGGATAGGAAGGAGTAAACTCGAATCTTGAAGGGACCCATGTTGTAGGAGGGAGGAAACACAGAGGCCGGCAGATAATTCCGCAGCCGAGGTGTTGAACACAAGAATGAGTCATAGCAGCGACCCGTTCTCATGTGACAAATGTCAACCGTGTGCAAATGTCGTGCGGACGTTTGGTATGTTTCCCGACTATGTACTGGTGCCGAAAGGATCAATGACGGCAGTTCCTCAGAGCATATTCCATTGAAATACCGGTAGAACAAGAACAGCATTCCTACCTGACGTCTGTGCTCCAAAGATTGCATCCGTTTGTTAAGACAGTGTTACAATAATGCTAATCCTGTACAAATCACAAGTACGTCCAACAATTGAATTTGGAAGTCACCTCTAGGCTGGAGCTCCCAAATACTCGTGAAACCTGTTGATTCTGTGCGAAGGAGGGCGGTTCGTCTGATTGACAATCCGTTATTAACAGACCGACTGTCATCTCTGATGCACAGACGCAATGTAGGTATGCTTAGTCTGTTCTATAGATATTTCAATGGAGCCTGTTCGAAGGAGCTAGCAGCGTTGATCCCCTCCGCGCCGCTGTACGTGCGTGAAACTCCACGAACACGATCGAAACATCCGTTCACAGTTGATGTCGGCTTCATGAGAATGGATCGTTTTTGTATAAATCCGCTCATATGTAGAACGAGGTATCTGTCTTTCCTACAAAATTTTATCTGGGCCTCTTCAAGGCCCGCATTAACAAATCCCTTTCTACAGCCCCCTCTTTAACCTGCCTAACAACGTTGCTCAACCTGGTAGCGATATAGTTCCCCTGTATGTGCTCTTGTGAGGTGTCACATAATGTCCATGATTTTAAACATTCTAAACGTTAATCGTCGAGTTTTAATTTCGTAAAGCCTAACAAAAATCATTTAGACTGGTATCAAAATTTTCAAGGCTCTGGCTTGAGTTAACAAGTCTCGACATTCTGGACAGTATAGAACGGTACCATTAATTAGTAGAGTGTTGATTGAGGAAAAGCAATTAATTGTTTCTGAGATTACGACAAGGAATGTTGAACTGGATGAGTTGCAACAAAGAATAATAAAAAAACGCACCCACTCAATTCAATCGCACAGTAAAAGAATAGGTCTTTATGTGCTGCCCTCTGTAATAAGAACTGACCTATTATGTACATACTTTTTATGACAAAGGACTAATTAAGAGGATGCTTCCAAGGTTAATGCTATTCAAATACACGCGTTAAATAAGTGGTCGTTAACACGATCCGGTAATTTAGCTGAAACATTCCGAAACATATGCAGACACTTGGGTAATTCTGCCGTTCCTATCGGCTGTCACATAATATAATGTAATGAACGTGAATACTGAATACACTCCTTGTGAATTGATATCCCAGACGTCGTAAAAGAGGTAAACTGGGAATCATTGTGAGGTAGAGGTCATTTAGAGGTCTTTTGAACTCTTGTGTCAATTAGTGATGGTATCGGATTCATCTGAATCGCCCGCATCTACTTATACACAGCTGCCGGTATGGAATGGTATCTCGCTACAGAACTGGTTAAGTACTGCCGACGGGGAGGTTGGAAGTGGAAATTCTTTGCCTAGACACTATGGCTGAATGAAGGAATCCCTATCGAATGGCGGGCAGCAGTTATGCCCGCTGCATATGGCAGACCTATTACAGAGGAATATCACTATTACCAACGCATTTGATTTTGATATGATTGGTATACAGAGTTTCCAAACTAAAAGTTTTCTGACTCTAACATAATTAAAAATGATTATCTAATGATTTTTTGAATTTTTGTTGGTGGTGAGTGGATGACTTGAAACTTAATAACCATACTGCAACTTTTGGGGCAGGATTTTACTCCTTACGGAGGATTGATTTTGGTTTTTTGTATTTAAATATTTCGTTCTCGTTGTATTTAGCGAGAGTGTTTATTGATGGGTTTTCATGACCGACTAGACCGGCATAAAACTTTTCAGAATGTGTTACCACAAGATCCTTTATCAGAGGAATGTTTGTGTCATTGTGTAGAGTGTTAACCCTGATCCACTTAGGCGCATTCAATGCTAATTGAATGGCTTTGTTTTGCAGGGTTATTAGTTTGTTAATGTGTTTGTGAGCTGCGTATCCCCAAATGGGAGCAGCGCAAGTAAAGCCCGTTCTTATGGTCGTCCTGCCTGTAAAGGAGTAATTTATTGTTTGCTGATAATCGACTATTTCTACCTAGCATGGGGCAGAGAGCGGCTATTGCCTTATTAGCTGATTTTATTTTTTTGTTTATTTGTTTTTCCACGCTAATTTAGAATCTAGTATTAATCCTAGGTGTATTACCAACGTACTACAAAGTATTATCTTTTATAGTCTTGAAATGGTTTACCCCATTTATCAGAGCTAATTTAAGTGATTCGTTCTGGTACTAGTGTGACTTTCGAAGAAACAGTTTTATAAAAATTGTTTCCAAAAAATACAATACACTTACTTTATCTCTCTCAAAAGTCACGAGCCGTCACTTCAAACAAGCGTACGACAGTATATACAGAGACGGCCTATGAAATATATTCTTCAATACAGCTGTATGGTATCCCCAACAAATTCATAAGAAGCCCGCGGGCAATGGGCAATGGGCAAGTGGCAAGTCTACTCAAGGTCAAAGCGGTGGTAAGGGTTACTGCAGAGTTCACACTGGCGCATGGCGTTTGATACCCGAGGCTACGCGATCCGCTCTCTCCCGCGTCATTTGATTTATCTCTAGAAAATGTTGAGAGAACGGTTCAACAACTACCGTGTGGTACAAGTCTCGGAAGAAAATACAAACATTTTCGATAGGCGGATGATCTGGCACTCGTCAGCGACTTCGAGTAAAGTGCTCCAAACATAAAGAGTCTGCTGCATACATTATATTGAAGATAAACACCGATAAGACAAAGTGGATGATTTCTAAAAAGCACGAAACACTTAATGTTGCACAAATGTATTTATAAGGTGAACATTGGCAATCATAAACAAAATATAAACAGAAATATAAACCGCATCCTAATAGGTCTACTTTCTGTAGATATGAAAAGTTCTTGTCTATCTAACTTTCTGTATAGGTTTACGAAGCTATAAGTATGCAACCAACACTTCATCCCCAGTAGTCGAATAGCATGGATTGGTTGTGTATGCATGACAATCATGACGCCATTAACAACCTAATGGACAGCCCTGCCATCCTCTCCACTATTAAATTAACACAAGACAAACTGTAACATTTTTCTGCAACACTTACACAACCAACTATCAGTCTCATTCATTAACCAACAGGACGCATGATCTGGGCAACATGTTTGGATTATTGTTGATATGTTTGCTGACGCCATTAATACAGTAAAGCGTCATCTATACCAGCACTCTGATGAATCCTACAATATGTAGTATTATAGCTTGTATAATGTAGCGTTAATGATTTGTGTTATAATATTGTTTATTTTTCTATTTATGTCACTGTTAAACGTTATAAAAAATTGTCCATTACCTTATGGTTTAAAATTGTAGATATAATTTTTGATAGCCCTTTATATAATGTTCTAAAATTCATGTGAAGGCCCAGATGGGCGAATAATCAAATAAATAAACGAGAGAGCAAGTCAAGCCTACCATCTGGTAGCAAAGGCAGAAAGCACTCCAATAACAATGTGTCGATTCTCTTGGAGAGGCTAGGAGAGAAGAACGAAATGAATAGGCGGAAGCGGAATCGCATCTCCAAGGAGGCTAAACCTCCACGAAGAATACATGGCCATGGAAGTAAAGAAAAGTGTAAATACTTTTACTGGCCCATTAACTATGGACTTATTGGACACGTGCTTTCTTACATAGCGGGACTAGCGATACGTGCGAACTGTGCCTGTACGTGTCCATACCGTACTTAGCCACCTAGCCAAGATTGTAAATAGTATTACAGCAGGCGCCACTGACTTGACTCGATGAACTAGATGACTGATGACATAGGCGCTGGCAGGCATGAAAACAGACTTCAAATAATACGGTCAAATCGTTTATTTTGCCGCATTCGGTTGAGTTGAACAGCTTTTAAACGTGCAAATAAGTTACGCAGGGTTTTTTGTGGTACCAGAAACCATACAATAAACACAAGAGTTCCAAGAGTCAGGCTAACATAAGTGTCGAGGATAATAAATGGGGTTGCGAATGGTAATTACTTGGGGCTTCACGGGGCCAAGTCTGTATCTTTTGCGTTAGCTAACGCAAGTTAAATCGGCCCTAAACGACACATTTTGACAGTTTTCATAAACGCAGCATCGTGTCTTGCCTTACAGATTTGTCTTTTAACGTAAACATAAACGTAACTTGTTGGCGCGATACGGACTACCAAAAGATATACACTTGGCAACCAGACATCGTCACTAAACAACGTTTAGATTCCAAGATAATGTGTATATTTCGTTTTATTTCGGTTTCACAAAAATATTTTAATAAACAAGTGTAAATTAAAAAAAAAAAAGATTTGTTGTCGCCGGATTTTGAACCCCCTACCTCTGGGTTCAGAGCCAAGGAGAGGTCGTTGACAGGAATGCCCAATCATCTTGACACGGTAGCAAATAAATTCTAAACATTTCGCTGACATAACAAGTACAGGAAAATAAACATTTACTGTAAAACGGCGCTTGAGGCAAAAACGAAAATAAAATATCACGAACAAGCGGTTGGTTTGTAAGAAGAGGAGTTGTGTTTGTAGCGTGTACGAGTATAGGCAGTAATAGAATATACGAGGAAGTAGGTAGCAGCTTGTCGGTAGATGAGTGTGTAGATATATTTAACTGGCGCTGGGAATAGCGTCGCTAACAAACCATTTGAATAAACACAATTACACGCGGCGCGGCCGCCCCGAGCACTGAGCAGCACTCATCGACCATCGAGTATCGATAAAAACCATCCCGCAATAGTCGAAAAGTTAGCACCGAGCAATGGGGAGTTCGCAATAAGCCTCAGGCAAAAAGCAGAGTATGTACGAACAAAAAGCTTTCAGCAATAAGCGGCGAGAAATAAGCACCGAACATCGAGCAATACGCGCAAAACATCGAGCGACGAGCATCGAACACTGAGTGAAATGTAGTCCATATATGTTACGGGGTTCTACTTACTCGTGACTGACACAAAGTAACACCTTTAAGGTGTTGTCCACACAACCCCGTTCAGTTAGGTATTATCGCTAGGTCAACCGAAGGTCAGCGAGTTCTCCTATTGTATCATTTCTCAGTTATTGACCGCGCCCGTAGCGTCTTGCCTGCGAAGACTGCTGGCTGTTGTCTGCCAGCGGCTATCCGGCCACAATTCCGCTACTAGGAATATGCAAGCCGCGAGCAAGTTGTTACGTGATTTACTGTGGGTCCTACAAAGCTCCAGAATGGAAACAATAAAATTTGGTTGCTGTCGTAGAATTGCATTGTTGACGGGGTACTGTTTGAATTTGTCGAGGCGTGTAATAATATAATCTAAGGGGCCGGGAGATTTACAGCTGCCGGTGAATATTTCCGACCCGTGCTAACGGCGCGCCGCGTAAAGCTCCTCTTTATGTCAGCGCTGTGGTCATCGTAAAACAAGTGCAACTTGTAACAACTAAATATACCCCTGAAAAGCTTGCAAGCGCGTAATGTGGGTTAAGCACGCGCAATATTGGCTGTTAGAGAAATTGATGGTGATCATTTCCCATAGAACGCGTGTTTCTTGCGGTGCAATTTCCGTCGAAACAATACAATATACTTACTTACATGTTGCTGCCAGACCGGCGTCCGCATAATACTCAATACTTGGCTATTTACAACTCTCAATACACAAATCAGACTGCACACGGATACGGATGCAGGGGCAGGGTGTCAGTCCAATTTTCAACAACCGGTTCGCTGGGTATTTTGTTGCAGATAAAGATGTTTTTTTATTTTATTTTTTATTATTTTTATGAATACTCCGTATGCAAATAAAATGCCAGGTTTGACTGCATAAGCACAGTTTTTTGTTGAAGTTAATGGAATTCTTTCACCCAGATTTGCGTTACTGAAAGCCATAAATTGTCAATTTGGCAGGCTTGGAACGAGGGACGTGCCATTGAAAATAGTTTTGATAATGACGGGTTCCACGGTCGAGAGGCAAGGCTACGAATCTGAAGGTCGCGGGTTCAAATCCCGGCGTGGGCAAGTAAATTTTATTTAATTAATTTATGCTGTTTCACAATTAATTCATTTAAAAATAATATACGAGTATAGTATATTTGCGAAGTGGAAGATACTCTCAGTATCACCCTGGTGAAAGACCACCACTCAGAATTGAAACGTTGCTTGAAATGGCTTTTAACCGTGTTTGTGACGAGATCTGAATAGCCAGGTATTTCCCCACCTACTTCTTTCCCTTCTCCTTCCCCTCCCTAATACCTTCAGTCTCACAACATTCCCCAATTGGGGATGCCATAGTCTCACTGGCTCCAGACGGTTGGGAGCAGTTGGGACTCTTGTGCGGTATTCATATAAAAAAATATATATATTTAAAAATAAAAAAACTACTATTTTGTAATTTTAACAACCGGTTAGCTGGTCGATGTAAGTTAATTTTTTATATCTTAGTACATAACAGAGGCAATATATCGAAACTTACGTATCTGAATGTTTAAAATGTAATAGCAATTAATAAGTACATACAATTAATGATGCGAGCGTAATGAGTAAAATTAAGTAATGGACGCTTAGATGGTTTGGGCATGTAGAGCTAATGAACGAAGAAAGGAGTGTAAGGAGAATATATGACGCGAATGTGAATAAAAGAAGAAGCCGGGGAAGACATGACACTATCAAGTGAATCAAATACTTGGGTCGGGCCATGTCAGAAGTCGGAATATCAGAAGAGAATGTATTATTATTATTAATAATAATAATAACAAAGCATTTATATAGCGCAGTTTTGTGTTGTTTCACTTCAATTATTATGTTCTATGAATGTGAATGAAGCAAGAAGTGCATACCAACATCGAATTGTTTAGTTAGTTACAATAAGGAACTCCAGTGAAAAATATAATGGTTTTAAAAATATATATTCATATAGATCAGCAAACGTCGATTCTGAATATATAACTTTTACTTTATATAATTAAACGTAGAATTTATAAATCAGAATATAAAAGTTAATAAAAAATCATTCCATCGAAATACCTTATTATGTTGGTACCATTGCATTTGGAACATCTGACGTCACGTGCGCATTCTGTTTTTGTATTAGTATGGAAATTTTTATTTTTCAATTTTGATTTGTATTTTAAATACTTTTTTTTTGCTTTGGCGAAATTTATGCTTAATTCGGGTTACTTTAAGCTCTATAATTGTTGTTCAATATAAAAAACTGTTATTAATGAAATTAATTAGAGTATTCATGAGCAAACCAATTATCAATACGGATATTACGATAATATTAATGCTCAATACTGTATTATTATTTGAGTTTATAAAAGTGTAAATAATCTTCTTACTATATTTGCTTAGTTATAGTTTACTATGAATAGAATATAAAATGATGTACGGTAAAGCTCATCCTTGTTTTGACATTTGACATTCTAACCTCAAAACTGATCAAAACCGACCGGCTTGAAGCATTTTTGCGGACTTTGAAAACTTATTTTAATTATGAAAAATATCCTTAGAAAAAAAAATTATGTATACTGGTATTTAAGTTTGAACGTCATTATTGATAAAAAAACTGGACTGGAGTTCCTTATTATAATTATCTCAGTAAAAGTTATATTAAAGTTAATGACAAACAAGTAAAAGGTAGAAAACACAAGTACATAAACTGTTAATTTATTGTCACATGTTCTCATGATTCGCTATTTTGGTACTATTGCTCAACTAATAAAGGGTATGATCACATTATCAGTTTAATATTAAAGGTAGAACGTTTTTTTAAAAGTGTGTAATCGCGTCGTTAAAAATGTCCATTTCATTGTTAGAGTACGGTGTTGTAATTTCTTAATGCCCGCAATATTGATATATTGATATTACGTACGATATTAAAAAAAGAGTAATAACATTAATTAGATAAATAAATCTTGAAGAAACTGCCCACCCCTGCTGTGTGTCATGGAACCTGTTTCGCTATTATTGCATAACTTTCATTATCTGGGTTTTTTCCCCACTATCATCAACGCATATTAGATAAGTTAATGATTTTTATAACAGTTTTTTCCTTCGTTTAATGTCAATTTCTACTTTTAATTACTGTTGCTTGTTTTTATTCCCATTACTGATTCTGTTAGTCATCTTCTTTTATCGACATTTTTTCTTCTCTATATTATTTATAGTTTCGCAAAACATTAGAAACGTGACTGATTTATGTTACTACTTGGCTCTTATAAATTATTAGATGCGAGTCCATATTCTGATCATTTTATGTGTATATGTTTGTTGTCCATGTACGTCAGTGATGCACAACTTTTTTAGCCAGAGGGACAATTTATAATATCGCTACAGCTTGACACGGTTAAATTTGCAATCGGTGGCGTAGCTGGAGTAGCCTTTTAAAAACAAATGCTAATATCATACTAGAATCCCAAAACAGAACGCTTAAATAATTACAATAAATAAATTCACCCCGCTTCACACATTTTTAACACCTCATACGGTGAGTTCGACTTATTTAAATCAGCTCCTCATAATTTAAAAACTAAAATCAATAAATAACATTTACACAATACATACAATATTACTAGACTAGATCCTTTCCCTTCCCTCCCTCCCATCATCCTAACCTCATAGACTAACCTTATAACTTTTCTTTTTTAATTGAATAATTTAAATACTTGAGTGAAAAGCAATTATCAGTTTATTTTTTAAATATATTTATCATACATTAAAATTATTGTAACCTGTTGGTTCTCCAAATAAAATAAAATAATATAAAAAGAGCCGCATGTGAAAATTTTTGTCCAACTCTAACCAATAAATAACGTCGATTTTTATCTTTCTGAAATATTAGAGAATGTGCAAAAAAAAGGTTTCTGGCGATACCCTTTTGTATTTATACTATTAGCATCAGAAAATCCGAACGTTTGCTAATAAATAAGAAATATCAAAACTCACCCCTGTAAAACGGTATCCATTAAAAATCATTAATGGCGCTTACAAATGTTTCTTTAACTCAAAGATCTAACCCGTAAATCCTGTTGAATTTTATACTTCGGAAAGTTAAATTCGAGCATCAACCAGTACCCATCAAATACACATACATATAATATTTGTTTTCCTCATCTCTTCACAAGTACGTTCATAAGTTTTTTTTCTGTAATATTCTTCATATCTTTTTGTATTTAATTATTACACTTTTTACTAGATATATTGTATTACCATACTATGTCAATCCTTGCTTTTTTCCATTCTATTTTTGTATAATGGCACTTAATACGAACTAAACTTGTCAATGTGACTGTCCTAAAACGGGAGTTGTTCCCAGTTGGGCAGTCAAAGCTTCTTACATTTTATTGTTTAATAATGTGTGTTTAAAAAAAAAAAATAAATAAAGAATAAAATTTTTGTAGCGAAATCTTTTGAATGTATCAAATGTTCACGTATTAAACCTTAAAAAAAATAAATATAAAAAAAATGTTTTCCTTCCACTGTTGAATAGGTTGGCTCTCTTTTTTTCACTAGAATTACTGCAAACTTTTTGAAATTTTATTTAGTCAAGCGGACCGTACAAAGTGAGATAGCGGGCCGCGTGTTGTGCACCTCTGATATACGTGTTGCGAAAGATCACCGGTTGTCCTAGGATCCCTACGTTTGCAGTAAAATTAACAAGATTCGGTTGTTGTCTTGACGAGGGGAGCGCCACAAAACTCACGACACTGCATTTACATCTATCACATATGCAGGGTCGGGCTTATTCTAAATCTATAATTAAATAATAAAACGGGTTATTTATTGAAGTGACAGAAGCAGGGTTCTGTTCGGAGCTAGCGCAACTGTTCCAGCACCATTTAGTTTGACAGGAAACTGTTACGCTATTCGGAGGTCTTTTCAAGCAACGTCCTTCCCAGGACGATAGTAGCTTGCCTCTGCTACCGGATAGAACCAAAACCACCTAGATCACAAGACCGGGACACTGAATAAAATTTACCTCTTAACTTGGATGCGAACCCGAAAAAAAAATTTAAATTTAATTTTTAAAATGAAAATTTTAAAGTTTTAAAATATTTGAATAAATAAAAATAAATAGAAAAAAAATTTAAAACGAAAATTTTCGTAAATCTCATACAAGTTAAGATTTTATGCAGTGTCTCGGCATTATGGCCTAGGTGGTCTTGATAGAACCCGTTAACTCTGGGTCCAGAGGCGACGCCCTACTCTCTTTTTTATCTGAGTACAACACTAGAGGTCCAGCTGCTCCCAACCGTCTAGAGCCAGTGGAACTATAGCACTCCCTATTGGGGTATGTTATGAGGTTGAAGGTAGTGAGGAGAAGCAGATAGGAAAGAGGAAGGTGGAGAAGTACCTGACTATTCATATCTGGTCACCAAATACGGTTAAAGCCATTTCAGCAAAGTTTCGATTTTGAATGGTGGTCTTTCACCAGGGCGATACTGAAAGTATCTAATGTTAGAATTGTAGTAGAGCCTCTACCGCGATTAAATTTTGAATGGTGGTCTTTCACCAGGGCGATACTGAAAGTGAATCTATATGTCTAGAATTGTAGTAGAGCCTCTACCGCGATTAAATAAACATTATCAGCACATACTATTTCATGTATTAGGCGGCTTCCATAAACGATGTCACAGAGTTTCACCAGGGCGATACTGAAAGTATCTAATGTTTAAATTGTAGTAGGGCCTCTACCACGATTAAATAAACATTATCAATATATACTATTTAATGTATTAGGCCGATTCTGAATATATAACTTTCATTATATATAATTACAAGTAGATTTTTTAAATCGTTTTTTAAAACTGAATAAAAAATCATCTCATGAAAACACCGTGTTATGTTGGTACCATTGCATATGGAACATCTGACGTCACGTGCGCATTCGGTTTTTGGATTAGTATGGAAATTTTAATTTTTCTGTTTTGTTTTGTATTTTAAATACGTATTTTTTCTTAGTTTTGGCGAGATATAATCTTAATGTGGGTCTCTTTACACTCTTAACAAAAACTATTATTAATTAAAGAAATTAGAGTATTCAATAGCAAACAAATTATCAATAAGAATATTATGTTAATGTTAATGCTCAATACTATTATTATTGTTACAGTTAATGTTTCTAAAAAAGTACATATTTTTATTACTTATGTTTAGTTATGGTTTACTATGAACAGAATATAAAATTATGTACGGTAAGGCTCATCCTTGTTTTGACATTTGACATTCTATCCTCAAAATCGACCGGCCATAGATTTGGAGAGTTTTGGCACGCTTTGAAAAATTGAAACTTTGAAAAATATTTTAACTACGAAAAACCCTTCCCCCCAAACCTGTGACATCATTTATGGAAGCCGCCTTATGTAGGTACTGCTCTATGGTTAGGGGGTACTAGATTACAGATCGTGTTCGCGGGAATGGCGAAAATGGTGTGTTGCAAACTATTTATTTATAAAACACCCATTAGCTGTGTGAGTTCATCTATAAACAAGAAACTTCCAAGGCCTCTATTCAGGGAGATGTGTGTTTGACAAGCTGCATCAGATGTGTTTGTTTAGTTCAGCACAGCGGACCACGGGTCAACCGACATAATGCATTTAGTACGCGTGCAGATCATTCTACAACAGTGATACACAACCTTCGTACGGCCCACTTTACTTAATAAAATTCAAAAAATAAAAAATAAACGGTTTCTGTTCTGTTTTGCAAAAGACTTTAGCGGCAAAAAAAGTTTGCGTAGAAGGATTTAGGGCTAAAGTTGAATCTGTCTTCAAAGTTTTGCAAAAGGATTTAGCGACAAACTTGAATCTGTCTTCAAAGTTTTGCAAAAGGCTTTAGCGACAAACTTGAATCTGTCTTCAAAGTTTTGCAAAAGGATTTAGCGGCAAACTTGAATCTGTCTTCAAAGTTTTGCAAAAGGCTTTAGCGACAAACTTGAATCTGTCTTCAAAGTTTTGCAAAAGGCTTTAGCGACAAACTTGAATCTGTCTTCAAAGTTTTGCAAAAGGATTTAGCGGCAAACTTGAATCTGTCGTCAAAGTTTTGCAAAAGGCTTTAGCGACAAACTTGAATCTGTCTTCAAAGTTTTGCAAAAGGATTTAGCGGCAAACTTGAATCTGTCTTCAAAGTTTTGCAAAAGGATTTAGCGGCAAACTTGAATCTGTCTTCAAAGTTTTTAAATTTTAAAATTGTTTCTTTGTTTAGAGATAGTAATAGCCATCACAAAGCGTTACTTTCGCTGTCAAATCAATTATAGAGATTATCTTAAAAAAATAGTTTTCAAAGGAAGTTTGTAATATGTACATAGAAATTCTGAATGCGTTCTGAATATTCGGGGGCGCATTACAAAGACCTCGCACAACCCAGAACAATTGGTAGGGCCGTCCCGGGCTGTGACCATTTACGTATGGAAATTAAATAAGGTACAGAATATTGCCTATATTAGTACAGCGCCCAGCAATCTCCATACTTATAAGCTATTGTATTTAAATACGTCAAAAGTGTCCTAAAATGCCGTTGTGGAGAAAGTAGAGCAGACGCAACACGCGGTGGGTGCAGGCTGCAGGGGGCGTGGGCTGTCTGCTGCTCCACCCTGTTACTAGGCCCACGTAGGCATGGGAATAATTGGGAGTCTCACAAGCCGAGCTGTCCCGGAGCCCAGAGGGACAACGCATCTACTAATTGTGGATTTGTACCAGAACTCCAGAACACTATATGGTCGATAAGAGCGGTCAGCGAGAGCGGTTTGCGAGCATTGCTAGCATACGTGTGCTGTGATGTGCACAAATACATTTTACGAGCGTCTCCGCATTCAGCTTTATGTTTATTCAATACGATAATTTCATGTTATTCAATAATCGTGAGTTGTAGGCGCCTAGTAAACAAGGCGCCGGAGCTATTGCGGTACGAGGGAATAACAAACTGTATTGTATTTAATAGAAACTATAAAATAGAAGATGTGTTTGTGTGTCCGCCAAGAAACTCCTGGTTTCTTGAAACTGGTCTACTTTCATCTCTTGTAGGACTTAACTATTTCAATTCACCACGGAATGCGATGCGGTATAAATCAAGCTGTTTCTCTGTGTAGCCTTATTTGTTAATACTTTTGTTTGTGTGTTTTTCTCACTGAAAAAGTGTATCATCAATAACATGGTTTCTAATTTATTCAAAAGATTGGTATTCACTGTGTGGCGTCATTATTAATAAATTAATTTAAAAGACAAATTTGTTATTCACAATAATAATAACTTTTGATTAATTATTTACCCACTTTAATAATTCTTTGTTTATCTTTGTAATTTGTCTATTCTTACAATATTGTATTCTATATTTATCATTTGTCTATACTTGACATTAATATTTTTTAGTATTCTCTATGTTCTGATGAGGAAAGCTTCGCTTTCGAAACATGTTGGTATGTATATATTAAAAAAAAGTGGTGATTACAAAGAAATTTTTAATTAATTTATTAATATGCTTTCTAGTCTTATTATCTCACATTTCAAAGCTTCATAGCTAAAGATGGAAACGTATTTGCGAGCAAAACAATTACCTTACAAATTTTAATTAGAAAAAGCTGTGCAATGAAATACCACTATCTATTCGAAGATCGACATCGCTGGAGTGCTTCAAAAAGTTCGGCAGCGAATGGTTGCTGAATGCATAGTCAACTGCACAACATCGTAATAGATAAATAATGAAATGGAGTCTTGTGTTAGTGATTTCGGAATTTTTAAATTTAAAAACTATTTTTATTTTATTTTATTTAAGTGTAGAGATTTGATTCAAACGACATGGTTTTGATGTCACTGTCGATAAGGGGGCTACGTTTTCTCCCAAGTATCTGTGAAGAGTTCGCACAAGAAACAAACATGTCGTATAACCCAAAAAAAACAGCACTACTGATTATCAGATATAGACAGGGTCCTAAAAGCATTCCACCAGCTTTCTTGAATGGCGAGCTTCTGAAGGTGGTACAAGAAGTTAAATATCTGGGACACGTTATTACTAGTAAGTTGATGGATGGCGACGATATCGACAGGCAAAGACGAGCACTCATTGTAAAGTTAAACATGCTCAGTAGAAGGTTTCGGCTTTGCAGTCCATTCGCGAAATGACGCTATTTCTTGCCTTCTGTACAACTCTTTATACATGCGAGCTCTGGGCGAACTTCAAGAAGGGTAACATGGAAAGACTTCGCATACAGTACAACAACGCTTCCCTCACGATGTTCGGTCTTTCCAGACCTGCAGTGCCTCCAACATGTTTATGGAGGGGCGAGTTCCTGGCTTTGCAGCCCTCATAAGAACCCGGGTGACAGGATTTAGGGAGAGGGTAAACAAATCCAGAAATGTCTTCATCATTGAATCCCCCTAGAGTCCAGATTCCAGCATAGAAGCAAGATGGAGAAATATATTGACTCCATCAATCTCAAGTACAATAATTCACTAACATCTATAATGTGCTCTTTTCATTTACATTTTTATGATTACATATTCTAAACATACACAACCGACCCCGGGCGCCCTTCCTCGATTGAGAGCACTGACGGGAAATATCCTGCGGGTGGTCGCATTGAACCGGCCGACAAGGGTAGCTGGCTTGCCTAACCGTTTTCCGCGCATTCTATTCTCCCTCACTTCTTAAAGGGCACTTGAAGTGAAATAACACAAAAGTGCGCTATATAAATGCTTTGTTATTATTATTATTCAAGCTATACGCGTCACTTGTTGATTCTTGTTGAGAGAATATACATTTTTTAAAACCGCCACAGACTTTTATTTCGCTGTTATAATATTATCTGTATTATTTGTTTATACTTTATGGGATGTGTGGGACTGCACTGACCTCCCCACATTCCCCAATAAATAAAGTATTATTATTATCTGATTTCTAGTGGCACTGAAAACCAGCTAAAATGAAATATTATGTAAAAATAAAAATATGTATAATATCTTATTGACAAACAAATATTTTTATTATTATTATTATTACGTCAGTTTCACGACGCTAGAGGTCGCCATTAGAATTTAGTAGGACACACAAATAGATTTTTGCGTTGTGGTTGAGTTAAGATTGATCCATTTGTTCAAAGAAGAGTAGACATTAGGGAAAGCAGCCATTTTGGCAGGTGGATTATTCGAAAGAAACATGATATTGGTGATTGGCACGATGCTAATAGGTGATAAACAAGAGAGGCAGGGAATCACCGAAATCAAAAGAACCGCCGCACGTAAACACGCAATACAGAATATAGTAGCAGGTAGAGGTATGTTGAACACCTTTGGCATTTTGCGGAATTAGCGATTAGCATTATACGATTATGTTTTAATTAGGCACTTCCTAGGCAAAAAAAACTGATTCATATAATGCTAAATTATGAACGAATCTCGTTTCGAAGCGATCACGAGGCGTGGGAGCGCCTCCGCTCGAGATGAGAACAAAATATAATTATCGATGAAATAAAATAATATAGAATGAATTTTATCATTTCGCATATATAGAGGTATTTTTTAATGAAATTACACAGGTGTCAATTGTTATGTGTCATGCGATTTATGTAAAACAAGTCTGTTAGGGCAGAGAAGTTAAATGAATTTCTGGATCGATGGTACATGGTTTTATATGTTGGTAGGACATGCGTTAAACGTTTGAGGTTGTTTGCTTTCGGTAGCTTTTCTTGTGAATTAGGCCATCGGTTATTTTATATGATAATTATTTATTTGATATTATTTATTTTGCTTTATTTTTCACTAGTCAGAACTACACTGGAATATACATCGCCTGTCTGGAATCCCATGCTATATGTCAATATTACAAAACGAATACATAATAAATTCACTAAGTTTCTCCGGTTCAAATACGACAATAATTATCACTGTGCGCTCCAATCTCTGGAACTACGGCGAACGGTAGCCGACACTAAATTCTTGTATAAGATTTGAAATAATTAAATAGACTGCAGAACTCCTATCCCGAAACGTACTCACCACACCAAACTATTTTATACATTGTTACGTTACACAATAATAGAATCTAGTCGGTTGTAGAATAATGTTCTAGCCGCTAGTTAAACAAATACGTTTTAGCCGCTGGTTGCTAAAATATTGCGCTATGACCAAAAGCGACACGTTTCCGCCCGCCATCGTTGTTTTTGGCCGGCGAGACAAGCGAATCGGGCACGATTTACGGCCGCCATTACGGCGTGGGCTGGCACTGAGCAAACGCCCGCCATTACTAATCCAGACGCAGAGTCGTCAGGTGTAATCACATTGTAACTTGCTATTCTCTGCATCGTACCTAAATATTAAAGCCAGTGACCACTGCAAAAACTTTCTGCGTCCTGCCTGCCATTGTACGTGTGAAATCCATAGTCCCTAGTCTGCACATTTTTACACTGAAGGAATCGTGACTACTGTCGCCGACCGCTCATGTAAGCAGAATTGATTCACCCTCTTTTATATGCTGTATTTTTTTTTTTATATGAATACCGCACGTCTCAACTGCTCCCAACCGTCTGGAGCCAGTGAGACTATGGCATTCCCAATTGGGGAATGTTGTGAGGCTGAAGGTATTGGGGTAGGGAAGGAGAAGGGGTAGAGGAGGTGGGAAATACCTGGCTATTTAGATCTGCTCACTAAACACGGCTAAAAGCCATTTCAAGCAACGTTTCAATTCTGAATGATGGTCTTTCACCAGGGCGATACTGAGAGTATCTTCCACCCGGGAACGTGTGCAAATATACTATATATTATTTTTAAATTAATTAATTGTGAAACAACACAAATTATTTCAATAAAATTTACCTGCGCACGCCGGGATTTGAACCCGAGACCTTCGGATTCGTAGTCGAGAGCCTTACACCTCGACCATGAAGGCCGTGTAATAACTTGCCCTTCGAATAACATGTCCGGTTTGAGATTCATCAGAGAGAGATTATCAGGAATCAGATCAGATTAGGATCAGCCCCTAGATTCGAAACCCCGTATGTAATTACCTGTAAATGTTGTCCTGTAAATAAACCCTGACTAGAAAACACGCATCTCTCATTCGACTAGTTAGTTACCTTTCCCGATATAAGGCTGCGGCCGGCCATACGACTTTGAGATAAGAGATGAGATGCCTTTACCAGATGAGCTAACCATGGTGGAACCTGAGACCAGCCCTGCTCCTGGCCTCGAGGTGAGTTGAACTGTCTTCCTTTCTTATCACTGGCGGCCAACGTGGATGTTGTCTAGTCCTTCTTCCTCCTTTCTTAACACTGACGCCCACGTGGGTGGTTCTTAATACTGACGCTCCCTCGTGGGGCCTTCCTAACACTGGTCGCCCTGGCGTGGGGCTTTTCGTCCTTTCTTAACACTGGAGCCACAACGTGGGGACCCATCCCCTTCCCCACTTCCTTTTTTAACAACATTAAATAACAAAACAAACGCTACAGCAATTTCACGTGCTCTCGAAACATTTAATAATCTTTGTCCCAACCTAAATCTCGACATATTTTTTGACTCCCTACCGGAAAATATTACTCATAACATCAATGCGAAATCACAACTCTCCAGTACATAGCACTATTCAAACACATACGAGTACACGCTCACACTCAAACACATTTTTCATGTACCTTTTTATCTTTACCATGTATCATTCCCTAGTATTGTACTAACCCCGCCAGGTAAAACGTATATAACCACTTACTAGATATTACATAGTGACATGTCATTGGTACCGATCCTTGTAATCATTTTCTAAAACCTTATAATTTGTACACCACTCATTTTATACATATACTGTTTGTTTCTAAAATAAAATAATAATAAAAAAAAAACACTTAATTTCGCTTGAATAATATGAAAAAGGCTGTAATAATTCCGAAGAAATTTAGAAATTCCATCACGGTTATATGATATTATTAAGTTCTGTAAGTATTTTTAGTTTTTATTATTGTGACAGCTGTTTCGGCGTTCAAAGCCATTTGCAAACTGCGGTTAATCCACTTTGCGACGACTTATTTATATGATTTTATTTACCCACCCATTCTAAATTGGACGTGTTTTTAAAAATAATGATTTATTATTAGAAAATAATTAAATTTCTCTATTCCGTGAGGTTTTTACATTTATTACGTGTTACCCCGTATTTAAATGATAATGTTTTCTTAATTGATTTATTTAAAGGTGTTATATTGTTTCGGTAATGTGAACGTACTGACAAGTGGTGAATACATAATTTTCCTTACTTGTTGATTAATGTTATATTAGGATCATTCGTTTGTTTATTAATTTATATTTTTTATTTAAATTTAATCTAAGACCCTGTCTTTCTATATGTAAGGGTTTAGGCTCGTTGTTGTGAAGCGGGACGTGATTATTCACTAAGAGATATTTTGCGAATTTTGAAAAAGTGCTTTTATTTTTATAACATTTAACATTTATTTATTTACATTATTTTTATAACTCCATTAAATTTAAATGAAATTCAATAGAATTCTACGAATTAAACACAAAACAATTAATACTTAATCCATCAAGGTGTTCTGAATTATTTTCAATAATAATGGAAAATGTATGTGTTTACGGCTTTAAGACAAATTTACGATTTCAGCAGTTGGTAAACAATTGGTTTGATTTGATGAATATCGTGCAGTAAAAGTGTTTTACAATTTGCGTAATTTCTGATTCAGTGATAATTGAAATTGAGTGGAGTTTGTGCTCGTAATTTATAAATTGGGGATAAAAGCATTTTCCCACGCAGGTGTTTGTAATTGTTGTCAATAACAGTCACTTTTTTGTGTGAACGGTCTAACGAGATTAAGGCGAATAACTAATAGTTCAGTAATTAGAGTTCAATGAAGCGTGCCAGCACGGCGTTCCATCGAGTCGTCTAGCCTACATGGGTCCCAAAGGACTGATCTAAACCCGCAGGAGGGTTTATAAATGTCTTTCTTTACTTGCTTACGGTTTTCAGAAGTAGAAAAGTTTTTACTTTTTAGAAAATACCGATTCGCAAGATTTTACAACAAAAATATATTAAAACAGTTTTATGGCGATTTTGTTACGAATTCCCTTTTTTTAACCTTTTCAAATCCTGCGATATTTATAATGTTTTCTATGTGAAAAAGCAGTAACTTTGGCATTTTTTATGTTTTACTTTTAAACAATTTCTTATTTTTGATTAGTTTTTTTTTTTTTTTAAATTAATAATACGGAAAAACCAATGCTCCGACTAATGGTAGACTTAACCTAAGTACCATTTCGACGGTTATCACGTGACACCCATTTTGTCACTAATCTAGCCACGTTTGCATCAGATGATTTTGACTGCGGTAAGCAAATTAAAAAAAAAAATTATGAAAATATTCAAAATAAATACTCTAACAAATTTTTCGGTTTATGTAAAGCCGAACCTTTTTACTTAGTTGCTGTTTTACTTAAATTGGCCGCTCGCAATTTATGCATGATACATATCGCATTTAAGTCGTCTATTCCATATTAACTACATCTTTAATGATCTTGTACTATTCAAAAGCTTCTTATCTTACACAGAACGACGAGTGACGTATTAGTGAGGACGCTTTCCCTTTCAGATGGAGACGGTAAACTAAAAAGTGGTTCGTTGAGAGGACACGGAGGAATTTAATGTCTGAGCGAGCTTAACCACCTCCGAGTTGAAGGTAACACGACACAAGTACTGGCATGAGGTAGTATGATATAGGTTATGTTATGCGTTGTGCTATCTCGCCGACCAGAGATAGCAGGAGGAATACTAATGCCAACAGACAATGGGGAGTGGAGAATGGTGGTGACGATCTGAGCCATTAGGCTGGCGTCTGGGATTCGGCCTTCTGCGTCTGCTCTGCTTACAGATAGACTGCTAACAGACCGCTAACTGCTAGCTACTGAATGCTAACTGGCTATTGTTTGATTGTTCCTGGAGCGCGCATATTCATACTCTGTGTATGCTACTAGTCAGCTCCTGATGCTTTTCCACTAATATAGGCTCTATACCATTGGTTCTCAAACTTTGTTTCCCCCGTGGACCCCTTTGCCATTATTTTAATTCTCCGTGGACTTCCTCCCAGTCTGTCTATTCAAAACGTTGGTACAATACTGAACAAGTGGTATTTATTCACTGCGTGATGCATTGCTGCTGGTATGACCATTTGTATTTGTGGAGCCGATTCGCTTTAAGTATGCAGTAGGCTTGTCGAGCGAAACTTTCTACGGTGCGTGCAGTCTAAATGAACTCCGATCCGTGGACCCCCTGCAAATCTATATGGACCCCAGAGGTCCGTACCGACTACTTTGGGAACCTACGCTCTGTAGAAACAACACAAGACTTACATTAAACCTTATTGTTTCCAAAGCAAACGTAGATAGTTTTTAAATTTAAAAAATCTAAAAAGTTTTCATACATATTAAAGTACATTCTTAAACAGTACATGAGCGTAAAAAATCAAGAAAATATAAATAAAAATTAAAAACATGTAAAAAAAATCCCACAAAGGCAAATCCTGTACGTGGGTATTAAAATGAATAAATGATAAAGGTTATTCTATTTATTTGATTATACGTCAGTCTGGGCGTTTATATGGATTGTAGAACATAATATAAAGAGCTATCAAAAATTACAAGTACACAGAGAATAAATAAAAACAAACAATAGAATAAATAATTAATCTAAGCCATTGAAGTAATGAACTACCCTTTTCAAACGTTTAACGGTGACATAAAATAGAAAACCAAAACAATATTATTACACAAATCATTAACGCTACATTATCCACGCTACAATACTACACATTGTAGAATTCATCAACATGCTGATATAGATGACGCTTTACTGTATAAATGGAGTCAGCAAATACACCAACAAATAAAATTATTAAGTCGTAATTCATAAAGGACCTCATAACTTGGAAATAAAACCATGCACTTAGCTACCACAAAAAAACAATAAATCATTAATAAATAAACGATTAGTCCAGTGGTTCCCAAACTTTTTATATTCACTGCACCCTTGCTAAGTCCAGATTTTCCAAAGGCTCCCTGCGTAAATTTTTAAATCGAGCGATACTTGTTTCATCACAGCAAGAAGCCCCTGGGAGGAAGCCAGGGCTTACCAGGGCGCCGCGGCGCACACTTTAGGAACCACTGGATTAACCCATCAAATTTAAAATACTCTATACAAGTGTCATTACACTTTGAATTTAATACTTATTAGCCTTATCCCCAACAATTACAGATATTTTTTATTATTCCATTATTATCTAATTATATTTACTATATCGTTATTTGCGTTTAAATTGCTACAAGCTGTCCGCCCGAATTTCTACACTGGAAAAAGCCGTGCAAGTTTCACGACGTGAAAACTCATCGTTGAAGATCTTTTGGTGGAACGTACAAAAAAATGTTCTGCTTTGCACTTCCATTTATATATATATATAAATGGATGTCTGTCTGTCTGTCCTCGATTTTCTCTAAAATTACTAGACCGGTTTCTCTCAGCATTGCTATCGAAACATGGAGAAATATTTATATATTTTAATTAAAGTGGTGTATACAAAGTGTATTTTTAATTATATAATTAATAATGACGCCACAAAGTTATCAATCATTTGATGAAATTATATGAGTTATATTTCCCCACCTTCCTCTTCCCCTTTCCCTTCACCTTCCCCTTCCCCTTCTCCTCACCCTTCTCCTTCCCCTCCACAATACCTTCAGCCTCACAACATTCCCCAATTGGGGATGCCACAGTCTCACTGGCTCCAGACGATTGGGAGCAGTTGTGACTCTTGTGGGGTATTCATATAAAAAAAACTACTCGTAACTACGAGGAGAGTTCAAAAAGTTCGAAGACCTCAATATAAAGACAATAGTTAGGGAACCAATTTTTGTTTTATTTCTTAAAATAACCTTTTCCAAGATCAATATTAATTAATTTAACTGAAATCTCATCCATGCAGCAATATTTTCACTTGTGGTAATAGGTTAATTTTGGAAGAGGTCTGGTCTGTTAAATTTGGAGCATGGGAAATCAATTTGATATCAATAGAATGAATTTTGGCGGCTGTTTGTGTCAATGAATGAACCGGTGCTTCGTCATGATGGATGATTTTTTTTTTTACATTGTGTCATGGGTTGTTTTTCGTCAATGGGAAGGCTTAAATTAGAAGGCGACCTATCTCCTTTGTTCACTATTTAGGTTGCTTTTTAAACTTTATTTAGTAATAATGTTTTCAAGAAATCACAAATCGGTAAAAAAACCTCTTTTAAAAAGTCAGCATTCGCGGCACGTATCTTTATAAAGCTTTTGATACCCCTAAATTATATGTTAAAATTAAATATGTGTCCCGTGCCGACATTCTGCAAGAATCTGTTATTTCGTACGCATTCATCCGCCGGCCACCCAATACTATATCATCCACTTGGGGATATTTTCTGAAACCCCACACTGTTTGTTTTAAAAGCTGTGAAATAGTACGCACTGCTAGTAATTTTTGCACAATGAAAAAATGTTCGTTTTGAAATTAGGTACATAATGTTATCCACCCGCCAAAGGTTTTTAACCTTTTCATAAATTTATCAGTTTTTAGTTTCCAACACTATAACTAGGTTAAAGGCTAAGATGAAAAATGTTATTTTTTGTGCCGCCATCTGTGGAGGTAGAAATGATTTAACAAATCATTGACTGAAGAAATTTTTTACCTATTTTCTTCCATTAAATTTTATGAATATATTATTCAAGTATGTCTTTTTCTATCGTTATATCAATTGATTGTCCCTTCTGCTATGTATTATGTGTAGGTTGTAATTACGCATACGAGTATTTTGAAAAATTTTACAGTTCCAATCACAGAGCATATAAAACATTTTTTTGTACAATATCCACACAGGAGGCCCTGAGGGAAATCCCTCAAGACGGATATCATATTTGGGGATGCTGTGTGAAGGGTCCTTTAGAGGAGAGGAAGGAGTGAACCTGGGTCTTGAAGAGACAGGTTGTAGGAGGGAGGAAACACAGAGGCCGGCAGATCATTCCACAGCCGAGCTGTCGAACACAAGAATGAGTCGTAGAAGCAACCCGTTCTCATCTGATAGATGTCAACCATGTGTACATGTTGGGCGCGCGTTTGGCGTATTTCCCGACTATGCACGGGTGCCGAAGGAACTAATGACGCTAGTTCTTCAGAGCATCTTTCATTAAAATACTGGTAGAACAAGGACAGCATTCCTACCAGACGTTTGTGCTCCAAAGGTTGCTATCCGTTTGTTAAGATAGGCGAATCTATCAAACGAACCGCCCGTTTCTACACAGAGTCAAGGGTTTTTTTTAGATATATTGGGGCTTCCGACCAGAGGTGGCTGCCAAATTCTACAGTGGAGCACACTTGCGATTTGTACAGGGTCAGCAGTTGTGTACTATTAAAGTATCTGCGGGATCTGTACAGTACGCTGAACTTATAAGACAGAGGCTAACTTAACTCAAAGGGGAAGAAACTAAGGGCGGGGGCGAGTGTCCGGGCTCAGAGCTACGGCTGTCCCAGTCCAGTGTGCACTGTTCACGTTGCCGGTCATTATTGACAATAATAAAATGAACGGTATTCGTACTCAGTAATTAGCACGTGTTGGCTAAGCGCTTCGTTCGAACACCTTGTTGAAGTTTTCATTCATCTGTGCCATATAAAGTGTGGGATTACGTCGATTGCTGAAGAGTAAACTCTGACTCCGTGTCTGTGTACGACTACAAGTACAAGTTTGCATATGTTGAAATCAGTCAACACGAGTGTTGATGTTAGCGGAATCTTCTAGTGGTCGGATCGGTATAGCAATCATCATCTCATCATCATAGGCAAGGCCGGCCTCTGTAACTATTGCATTTCTATGCAAGTGGACTCGAACCGCCATTAAAAAAAGGTATCCGCGTATTATTTATTACTGATTTAATTATCTGTTTAAAATAGAGACGGGTATAACCTGACTCTGAATTACTGCAATAATCGAATGATGTAAAAAAATAAACATTTTTCATCTGCATCGTTCATTCGGCTAATATGATTAATCGATTTAAAAATTGTATGTTCATCGAAATAGTATTAATCGATCTTTTTTTTCATTCAAGTTTGTTTCGAAACATTTATAACTAAGGAACATGACACTCCTTCGTTTATCCACATTCGTACATGCAAAAATAGTTGTTTTTTTTAGATGGAACGTTCATGTCGAAATGTTGGTAAAAAAAGTGAAAACTCTTTATTTTACAATAATCCAGTCTATACTTGCTTATGATAATTACAATAATCCTGCCAATAATTCCTTATGATATATTACAATAATTCTGCATATAATTTCTTATGATATATTACAATAATCCTGCCTATAATACGAGAGTTGTCCGTAAAATAAGTTTCCCTTTTTTTATATATGGAATATATTATTTTTTAATTCTGGGTCGTAGCTCGGTCTTCCCCCTCCACATCCCTATCCGGCCGAACTCGCTGCGACGCTCAGTGTCGATTTGGCAGCCGTAAATGAAGCTCCCGATCGCATCGCCCGCGAGGTGTAAAGTACGCTCCGTGATTCGTTTTTTGTGTGCCAAAGGCTATTCGGCGACGGAAATTCATTCTCAACTGACAGAAGTGTATGGAGAAACGTTCATGAGTTTTCAAATGGTGCGCAAATGGTGCAAAGAATTCAAAGAAGGGCGCCAGCATTACCGCTTCCACTTTCGCAATCGTTTAGTTACTGACCGATGGCCGTCCGGACCGCTGTTCGTCATGGACGTCTGTGCGAAATCTAATTCGTATTAATGTTACGTTAAATAATGCAGTTATTTTACATATTAGATTTTATACTATTCGTCCATTAGAAGCAATTGCTTGTGGATGGAAGAAAATGTTATTTATTAATCGCACCACGATCTGCTATGCATACCACATGGCAGAACAGACGTGTTGACTCAGCACAGCATGACAAGGAGTATGGTGCTGCTAAATAATACCTCTCAAGACAACTTCGACATAAACCTGGAAGGTTTCAAGAGACATACAAATAATGTATCTTTCTGATTAATTTTACGTTGAAATTACACATTACTGTAATTTTATTACTGTCCATGTGTATAGTAAATAGATGTTATACACATTAATATATAATTAAAAAAAATGAAAATGAAAATGAAAATACGACAATTAATTAATTTAAAAAAAAATAAACTAAAAGATAATCAACTGAAAATGATGTCACCCTGCTCACCGCTGTCCAAACATAAAAGGCAATCATTCTGGCGACTCTGAAGATCACTGGAAGAGGAATATCCGTCACTTCAGTTAAAGAGCTATTAATTTTTTGCTCGTATTCGACTACTAATAATGTGAAAAGGCTTTGTTGACCATGTCCGTGTTAAAAAACGAACACAGAAACCGAATGGATGTCAATGCAGCAAATTGCAGCCTGCAGCCGGCTTCAGACATACTATTATAGTATAGAGGCAATACCTGATTAACTAAAGCACTACTTTCTCAAAATTTCAAGTCGATCTATTATTAGTATTTTTGATAGCTGCTCAGTTTAAAATTGTTTTTATACGATACTAGCTGATGCGTACCCGGCCTTGCTCGGGTTTTTTTTTGGAATAAAGTTATGAATTCTTGCTTGTCGTTTGGGTGCCGCAATTGATTTGACATCGAATGTAATGCCTTGTGACGACTATTACTATCTGTAAACAAAGAAATAAAGGAACACCCGTTTGAAAATTTTATTTCATTCCAAACTATTATTTTTTCAATAAAGTACTTAAGTAGGTACCTACTTGTGTTTTCCATTTTGAAAATAATCTACCCAAAAAACCTTCGTCTTCATCTGTGGCTAACCAGGGTGGTATATCTATGGACTAACCTCAATACAACATGGCGGGTTCAATGTTTTTCATACTAATTTTAAAACGTTATGGCAACAGTTTTACATATTGGATATCTGAACTCTAAACCTTCCTGGCACTAATAAGAACAAACTGTGCTATTTTCAGTGAAACCGATCAAGTAATTTTCGATAAAATCGAGGACAATTTGACAGATAGACAAACAATAATTTTTTATATATAAAGCTATCATTTAAATAGGGACCATCTTTTAGCATTTTTTA
This sequence comes from Halesus radiatus, assembly GCA_022606495.2. Taxonomy (NCBI): domain Eukaryota; kingdom Metazoa; phylum Arthropoda; class Insecta; order Trichoptera; family Limnephilidae; genus Halesus; species Halesus radiatus. The sequence continues at coordinate 81,532 of JAHDVE020001693.1, read as the reverse complement.
AATACCTACATATTACTACGAAAACCTCATATCTGCTAATGACATTACAAAATATCATTGATATCTGCAATTATAAGTTGCCAAAAAACTGTTTTAAGTAAATTACAAAAGTCCATCTCTAGTCAAAAATCAAAACCAAATTAAATACCTATATATTACTACGAAAACCTCATATCTGCTAATGACATTACAAAATATCATTGATATCTGCAATTATAAGTTGCCAAAAAACTGTTTTCATTAAATTACAAAAGTCAAAACAAAGTCCTTAATCCGGTTGTCATTTTGGCTGATACAATTAGTGTGAGCCGTATTACAATCGCCGGTCTTATCAAATTTGCATCACATTAACGAAATATTATGTGGTTAGTGTATTTTATGTTAGTAATTCTTGGATAATTTATACAGCGCCAATTTCGTTAAATATATCACAGAACACCATTATATTTCTAGTTAGAATATAATTATGAATTTAATTTGTTAATTGTTTTCGTGTTTAATTCGTAGAACTCTTATTAAATATTATTTAATTTAATAAATTCAACGCTAATCAAATTTAAATATTTTATTATAAATTTCTGCAAGAACTTTAGTTTTTATTATTGTGAAAGCTGTTTCGTCATTCAAGGTTATTTTCAAACTGTGGATAGGCCACATTGCTATGACTTATTTATATCGGAGTTTAATTTAGATTTTAAAATTCACATTTCTTTGTATTAATTCCTCATTAAAATTGAGATGAGTATTGGAAGTGTGCTCTATTCTATTTATGGGTGTATTAATGTGCTGAAATATATTTTGTACCATAGAATTGATCTTACTGAAAGAATTCTGAGACTTTGATAAAAGTATGGAATATTATGCCTTTGTTCGTATGAACTTTTATTAAGCGAATAGTTTAACCAATGAATTTCGCACTGGTTGAAGATGATTGACATTTGTTTGACTTATATTATTCCTTATGTAAATACAAAGAATTGAAGCAAACAACAAAAGTATAATATTGCAACGTTTTTTATTGTTTTAATATAAATATTATATGTATCTATGTATAAATAACGGCGAGGCTAAATTCCACCACGGGATAATAAGAATAGCGCGTCAGAAAATTAAATCACAGGCTTTACAATAGCATAGTCAATCTAAACATCTAAAATCATATCTAAACAGTATAAAAATATATGAAAAACGATTTTCATGCTTAAAAATGGGTACTCTAAATATTGGAAAATTATACGAACCAAAAAGCAATAAAATAGTCTTTGAAGAGCATTTATCAAAGAAAATGAATACATAGTTATTACGCTAACATCTCATCCCTCTTGTTCTATCATTCAAGTATGTTTTTAAATACCAAATATGCAAACTATAAAATAAAACACTGTTCATAACACTTTAGCCTAATATTGAGTAGCTACAATAAAATAATCTTTGAAGAGCATTTATCAAAGAAAATGAATACATAGTTATTACGCTAACATCTCATCCCTCTTGTTCTATCATTCAAGCATGTTTTTAAAAATACCAAATATGCAAACTATAAAATATAACACTGATAATAACACTTTAGCCTAAAATTGAGTAGCTACAATAAAAAAGAATATAAAATTAATATAAATTAAAGAAAATTAAGTTCTAATAAATGGGTAAAAAACCGGAATATACGAGTACACTTTAGAACGTAATGAATGTGACGCACAGTACTCGTATGTAGGTAAGACTAATAGAATCAAGGAACGTGAACTCTGTTTACGAAATAATACCTGTTCCGAGTTTGCTAGAGACAGGATATAGCTTCAATAAAGAAAAACAACTAAGTTACATTAAAATATTAATAAATATTTTAAATTGTGCGCATTAGAAACTTTAGAAATAAATAAAAAAAAATTAGTAAACAAAATAATAGCACCCTGTAAATCACCTTTGTTAAGAGGAACGGCTGCGCGGCCTGTTTCATACAAAACGTAAATTTGGATTTGAGGCCAAAATACTTACCTAAACCTAATGATCTTTATTTTCATCGAAAAGTATAATAAATATCTAGTACGGGTTAGAAGTAATTTATTTATTTTCGTTATACATTATGAAATATAGGCCATTAAAGGAATTGATTTTCGAGATTTTAGAGGCACCTTTAACAATTATTTGGGGGCTAACGGTCATTTAAAAAAAAGTTTTACCCCATCTGCTTTGAAAATATAATAAAACACGCAATAATTGTTTATTTTTATTTATTTATTTTTTTATATTAAAATAAGAATTATGGCGGACTTTAAATTAAACTAATTACAATTTTTAATTAGGACTTTAAATTAAATTAATACAAATTTGCCGTACATAATTTAAAATATTGACCCGAAAAAACGTTTTTTTTTTTAAATGTTTTGTTATATTTTTATTTACGTAATCATATTTACATAGAAAATAGGATATTTTTTTTTAAAACTACAATAAACCCGGAAATAATTTTCTAAATTACCTCTAAAATTACGAAAATTGTTTTTTTTTCATGGCGAATACTCGATAATACAAAACAAAAATAAATAAAATACTTCTCATCCGTACTAGATATTTACTAAACATTTAATTTAAAAAATATGTCATTCGGTTTGGCTAGGTATTTTGGCCTCAAATCTTAAATTAAGTTATGTATGAAATAGGCAGCGCAGCCGTTCCTCTGAACCACGTTTCCTTGCTATTTTGTCTCCCCTCACTGTCCCCCCCTCCAAATCACTACTCCTACTCGCACTACCCTCAACTAATAATGTCTAATTATTTCTGTGCTTGTTTAATTTAAGTTAGTTTTAAGATCGCTAGTAAAAGACAGGAATGTGTCGAAACCGGTAGCAAATAAAAAAAAACTAACAAATTAACACAGTGGGATATAACTCTTCAAAACAAAATGTCTAGAAATTGTTACATAGTGAATGCCCAAGAAATACAGAAAAAAAAGAAAATACGTTAGCGACATTGATTTAATTTTTGTACATTATATATTTACATATTTTTTTACAGTTTTTTCCAAACAGGAGGCCCTGGGGGAAATAATTTCCCTCTAGGCCTATGTCATCTTTGGTAATGCTGTATGGAGGGTCTTTTAGAGGATAGGAAGGAGTAAACCCGAGTGAACCATGTTGTAGGAGGGAGGAAACACAGAGGCCAGCAGGTAATTCCACAGACGAGGTGTTAAACACAAGTACACAGCATTCCCACCTGTGCTCTGATATATGTGCTCCAAAGATTGATAGGATAGGCGAATCTAAATAAACGGACCGCCCGTTTTTGCATAGAGTCAAGGGTTTTTTTTTTTTAGATATTTTGGGGCTCCTGATCAGAGATGGCTGCCAAATTCTACAGTGGGGCGCACTTGTACAGGGATTTATTATATTAGTATTTGTACAGGGTCAGCAGTTGTGTACTATTAATGTACTATTATTCTATGTCCGCAGCACTGTCACTCACTGAATGTTGTTATTTTAGAAGATGGCGTAGATATTATGTAAATGATGTTTAATTTGTACAGGGTCAGCAGTTGTGTACTATTATTCTATGTCCGCAGCACTGTCACTCACTGAATGTTGTTATTTTAGAAGATGGCGTAGATATTATGTAAATGATGTTTAATTTGTACAGGGTCAGCAGTTGTGTACTATTATTCTATGTCCGCAGCACTGTCACTCACTGAATGTTGTTATTTTAGAAGATGGCGTAGATATTATGTAAATGATGTTTAATTTGTACAGGGTCAGCAGTTGTGTACTATTATTCTATGTCCGCAGCACTGTCACTCACTGAATGTTGTTATTTTAGAAGATGGCGTAGATATTATGTAAATGATGTTCAATTATTTTTGATATTGGATTAAATACTTGAGTCGGGCCGTGTCAGAAGTCAGAATAACAGAAGAGAATGTATGAGACTGAGTTATTTGGCGGTGCGTCGTCTCTGCCTACCCCTGCCGAGAAACGGCGTGATGGTTAGTTAGTTTGTTATATGATTATTTTATGTAGGTATATTTGCATTTATACTAGCTGATGTGTACCCGGCCTTTTTAAGTCGTGAATTATTGCTTGTCGTTTGGATGCCATAAATGATTTGACAGCGAAAGTAATGCTTTAATAATAATAACGATAATCGGATGATTTGTATAGCGCCGTTTTTGTGAAAAATCACCTCAAGGAGTATATCTATGGGCTAAGATCAATACAACTTAGCGGGTTCAATGTTTTTCATGCTAATTTTAAAACGTTATAGTAACAGTTTTACATATTGGATTTCATTCGACTCTCTAAACCTTCCTGGCACTAATATGAATAAACTGTGCTATTTTCAGCGAAACCGGTCAAGTAATTTTCGAGGAAGTCGAGGACAGACAGACAAACATTCATTTTTATATATAGAAAAAATTTAAAAAAGCAGTACAAGTAGATGTGTTTAATGAATGTTTTGTTTATCTCTCTAAGAAAGAAATAAATAAAAATAATCTAATAGCTACCGGTATCACCGATTGGAACTCCTGTGCGGTATCACATGATAAAAAATAAAATAAAAACAGGTTTTTTTATTCTAATTGAATTGACTGCCAAAACTTATTCAACTAAATTCGTAAAAAATGCAACTCTATGTTTACAGGGTACGTTACAAACAATTGACAATTGACGTTTCGCCCGTTGGGAATTAAACCCATCATTGCTAATGAAACAGACAAACATTGTTTGATATTATTTAGTACAAACAAAACCTCTCATTTATTTACAAGTAAACAAAATATTTAAGTAACATACGCAAATCCCACCAGGGGACACAAAATCAAGCCTTGCAATTAGCCCAGGGAGCTCCAAAATAGTAGAGGGTTTCTCAATTACATCGAGGTTCAGAAGTTCCAGTCTTATTAAGTCTTACGTAATCCTTATATTATTATGCGGGCCTTCCACATACAAGGATTCCCCGAAAGCCACGCATAAAAAAGCGCCCATAAAAAGTATCCTTCTCCAGTGTGACGAATGTGCCTGAAAAAAAATCAAAAAGCCAAAACCTCCGAATGGATCAGCCCCCTGCAGCCATTCCTGTAAAACATTTTGAACATATTTTTTCCTTATAATAAAACATCGTTTTCTAAAGTCAAAACAACCTGTAATAATTCATAAGCTCCATTCAGCTGGGGGTATAATTGACCCGGTACTATGTTTTGCCAACAAAAGACTTGCTGACTAGTATTTCAATAATATTTATACCACCGAGAGTTGGATCTTGAATTTTTTTGTTGGACAGAATAAATTCGGATATTGACATATTTAGCATCAACGAAGCTGCTTTTAAACTCCAAGCTCTGTTGCTGTATGAGATGTAAAATTATATAGGAAAAAGAATAAAAGATTATAGTATAAAAAAATTAAGTATGATATGCATTTTTTTAAATTAGTGTAGAGTAATAATGAATTACAATTGAGATGTACAAGTTTAAAATATAAAGTATAAAAGTTTAAAAAAGAAAAGATTAAAGTATGATATGCATTTTTTTTTAAATTTAGTGTAAACTAGTAATGAATTACATATGAAGGTTTTATTGAAATTGTACATATCTACGAGTATTAATGAGCATATGTTCGCTTTTGACCCTCCCTAAATCGAGAAGCCATACATTGATCAGTTTACGCAGGACGTTTGTACTTTTCATTTTCCATGTATCGGGTATTATGTTGAACAATTTTGGTCCTAAGCATGAAAATTGTCTTTGAGCAAGGGATGTCATGGTTTTTGTTGAAACTATTGGATTACTTCTTGAGTGTCTGGTGTCGTGATAGTGATCGATAGATGGGTAGTGGTGACGTTGTTTATGTGTGTGTAATACAATTTTCCTGAAATACAGTTGTCTGACATCAAGAAGTTGCATTTGTTTGAATAATTCATCACTGCGGTACCTGAAGGGTTTTTCTAGGATTTTCTGCGCTTTTGCCAGGGGGTCCAAAATTATTTTGGCACAACCGCCCCATCCTAGGGATGCATATTCAAGTAATGAATTACACATGGCATAATATATTGATTTTAGATCTTTTACATATAGAATATTTCTAATAGTCATGAAAAGGTGAGTGAGTTTTCTGACTTTTGTGGCAGTTGAGTTGACGTGTTCTTCCCATGTCAGGAATTTGTGAATAATGATTCCTAAATATTTTAAACTATCCACGCATTCTAAGTTATTGCAAGTACAAGTATTTATTTCATTGCAAAGGTGAGCAGTAATGTTTAGCACATCTTTGTGTTGTCCCGCTTGCGGTGCACTGAAACGTATGAATTTGGTTTTATCCGTATTGAAAGTAAGAAGGTTATTGTCTAACCATTGTTTATACCAATTTCTGCTTTACTATGAACTTCGTTCCAGCTTTTGCCTTCATAAATCAATACTTTATCATCAGCAAAGGTGATGATGTGATCGCCGAGGTTACTGTTTCATAGGTTATTGATGTATATATTGAACAAAATAGGTCCTAAAGTACTTCTTTGTGGTGCACCAAATACAATATTGGCTGGATCGTCAGTTAAGAGATAGCATTTTCGGTACCTAATCCTGGTCGGAAGCCATATTGTCTCTTAGAAAGTATGTTATTATGTTCAAGGTAAAGGGTGAGACGGTTCTTAAAATTTTTTTCAATGATTTTTGAGACCGAGTTGATGTACCTTCACACTTTTTATGTTTATTATGTACACCATGTTTCATAAACCTTACTGTGTAAAATTTATTTATATTAATGGAATGTATTTAAAAACGCCTATTTTGTAAAGTTTTAAAAATAATAAACTAATGAATCTTTGGCTTAAAAAGAACACCCGGAGATTGATAATACAAGACAGAAATTGCAAGGAATTTAAAAAATAGAATTCTGTTGAAAGTTTAAATAAAAATATTGAATTGTTGTACAAAATGCCTAAGTCAAGGGCACAAGCCGGTCGAATGCTATTCCAAATTCATTTGTACATTCTGTAAAGGTAATCATTTAGAGGAAGACAATAAATCAGTTCCCGAAGACAAAGCAAATAAAACTACGTCCTATGTTTTAGTGTTAAATCATCCTCCCAATGACAATGGAATATGCAATAAAATTTACAATACTGAAAAAAGTTTAACGATGGATACAAAATCCATACATTTTCACTATAGTAAAAAGATAACATGCTTTGTTTGTGTTAGCAAAAATAACTAGCAATTTTTCAATCACTTTTGATAAAAGCTACATCTCGAACGGATTGCAATTAGTTCTGAATACATCCAGTCAGCACTAATGTAACCCAATATTTGAAAATGATACATCGCAAAAATTTACTGCTTCAAGATTTTGATGGTAGGTATATGAAATGAATCAATTTATTTTGTTTAATTCTCCTAGCATTAGTTTGTTTGCAGACGGAGAAAGCCCTAACTATCAATACTCGTATGTTACTGCAACGAGAGTTTAAATTGAGAGAGAGATTTCTAGGATGAATTCTGTACGAGTACAAGGAATCTGATGCTCCATTGGTAAATCGTGCGGTGACCGTAAACTAACAAGTCACTTTTCTAGAGCATCGTGGAAGGCCTTGGGTTTTGATACTCGTATATATAATAATTATTAATATCATCAATAGCCAATTTATCAACAAACAGTACGGTCACAATCATATTATAAAGCAATCTAGTATAAGATAAGATAAGAGCCATACCTACAAGGGACATTCTGCCTGGCGCAAATGTCCTTCCTGGTGATGAGGATGGCCACGTCATGATGGTTGGGGTGGCTGTCCCCGTCGGGGTTGAGGTCCCGCTGCCAGCGACAGAAGTTGGCCAGCGTGGTGTCCGCGTTGGTCGTTATGTTCAGTCCGCGCCCGTCCTCCTGCTCCTCCTCCAGTAGGATTATCTTTACCACTACCACGTTGATGAAGTTTCCGATGGTCGGGTCCAGGTACAAGGATGATACCTAGACAAACATACGTAGCTTTAGGAGTCTGCCAAGTGTCAAAGGCCTTCGGAACATTGTTTTCCACTGCTTTCCACGTGGTGTAAAATCTTTCCCCCTTTCAAATAAATGACGCATGTAACTAATCAAATTTTGTTTTCATCCTCGTCATTGGATGGAGATTAAGCACTTACGAGGAAGAGGGACTTTGGAGGGGAAATATTCGTTATTTCAAAGTAATGTTAATAATAATGCAATACGATAAACGTAATATTTTGGAGAGAAAAAAAATTATTACCTATTTTTTAAATTTACACATTTATCAAATGTTTATGATTTACAAAATAGTTTAAAATAGTGTAGAAAAATAATTGCAATTCTTTCCCGGTACGTTTTTTTATCAAATTTTACCAAATTTTTATAATTATCATAAAAATATATTATATGAAAAAAATTAAACTAAAGGAAAACCTTCAAAGTATTTTTTTTCAACATTTTAAAGTATTTTGTGAAACATGCGTAAGACGCTCGAAAAAGTTCAGATTTCTGATATGATTTTTATAAATGCTAAGCCTATGAAAATTTAATATACGTTATCAATATATTTCTCATAAAACATTATTTATTCCTAAGAAACAAACAGCTTTTAATACAAAGGAAGTTAAACAAAAGGTAAGCCAATAAAGTTTCTTGTGCTAACAGTGGTTACATACGTTTTATTTATGAAGCTAATAATAATAAAAAAAAAAACAAAATAAAATGGAAGGGGGGAGAGGAAGAGGAAGATAGGATCGGGGCAGGAGATGCATCAATTTGTGGTCGTACGTATTACTTCAGTTCGATATTTTCAAAGGGTATTGTGAAGAATGCCGATATTGTGAAATTGTGGCTTATGTTGCGCACATATGCGGGGAATTGGGAAATTTATCCTAAGATTGATCCTGAATGAGGGCAAATAAAAAAAAATTGGTTTGTCAGGTTGGTCTTGACGGTATGTGAATGTTTATAAAGTGGATGAGATCTGGGAGTCCAGGCCATAATTTTAAATAACAAGATTTGATCAAAAAATTTGATTTGATTAAGCGTCGCGTTTGATGCGTGATGAAGTTATGGAATTTTAATGATTCGGTATTATTTGCAAAGTGTATATTAAATTTATAATTTATATGTTTAAAGTCTTTACGTTGAATGCTTTCCATTCTTTCAATATGGGCTTGGTATAAAGGTGTCCATATCGGCGTGCAATATTCTAAGTGAGGTCGGATATACGCGGTGTAAAGAAAGTAAATACTCTTTATGTTACGAAAAGGTTTTGAAATACGAATTATAAATCCAAGCATTTTATTGTCTTTATTGATAACCTCACTAGTTTGTTTGAGAAAATTTAGTTTCACGTCCAGTATTACCCCGAGGTCTCGAATAGATTCTACTTCAGTGATATGTGTATCGTTTAAAGAGTAAATAAAATAAATTTTCTTTTTGTTCCGTGTGAATGATATTTTCTTACATTTTTAAATATTAAGAAATAATTTGTTCAATTTGCAGTACACAAAAAGACGATTGAGGTCGTCTTGAAGTTTAACGCAGTTATTGATTGATTTGACAACTGAATATATATTTTTATCATCTCCGTATGGTAGGTAATTAGCACGTAAAAAACATTTGTGGATATGATAAATACATTTATTAAATAATAGTGGCCCTAGGTGAGAACCTTGAGGTACACTGGAGGGCACGATAAAAAAGCTAGACGTAGTTCCCTCAACTTATGTACACTAAAGTCTACAATTACATTACGTTTATTGTAATGCGTAATAACATTATTATTTTTTCAAATGATTTAATAATTCCTCTCCGACGTCCCTCTCCCCATATATTTTTGAATTACAAGATGTTTTCAATGAAAATTGACAAGAATTTAGGAATTACGGGCATTAACACGAAATGTGTCAAAAGCGAGTGACATTAAACTGACCGCATGTGGCATTGTAATGTCAACACTAGATGCGACATCGATAACTCGCCCTTATACTGGGACTATCGGGCTTTTAATGGTTTTCGAAGGCCATGAATGCCAGACCTTTAAAATAATGCTTCATACATCAGTTTTCATAGGTTTTAGTATTGCATTTTATGAGCAAATAATTTCATTTTTTAGCAGCCGAATGTCAAAAACCTGGTGCCTGCAGAGATAAGAAGTATGCTAAATAGAGGGTTAGTTAGTTGGTCAGGTGAACTCACCATGTTCATGATGGTGAGCAGGTAGGTCTCCACGTTGCCCTTCTGGTGGAAGTCCGTCATGCTGGAGTCCGCCACCAGCAGCACTTCCACGTGGCGCGGTCTGCTCACGGACCTGGCCTTTCGCACTGTCTCCTCAGTACTCTACAACAACACAAACACAACGAGTCACTTACTGCAGGAGAAAACAGACATATATCATATGGACTCTCTTCCTTGAAATCTATGCTTAGTGGTTCATTTCCACCCTCCTTCATTCCTTTGTTTCTCTCCCTACATTACAAGACTTATTTCTTTAACATTATTATAAAATTATTTTATAAAATCACATTTTTTGGAAACATTGAATTATTTTCATAAAAACACAATACTTAAAGAACGCAACATTATTATTGTTCCCGCTATTAACACTAGGAGGTTGGTTGAAAGAAAGTATGACATATTTTTAGGGACCTGAAAAATACGCGTTATTTTACGGGAAAAGTGGTGTTATTTATCGGTGAAATATGCGTTATTCTTCGCGGTATTTTTGTATAAATTCGCGTTATTTTTAGGAAAATAGGGTCAAGAAAAAACGGTGGTATTTTGCAAAAAAAAGTGGTGTTCTGTTCGTTTTTGGTATTTAGCAAAAAACAATAATAATTTTTTAGATTTTATTTTTTTTTGGAAAATCGAAATATGAGTAATATTATGCAGCGTTTTTCACATGTTTGTCACAACCATAGATAAAGAAATATTTACATCGTACAATATTACACTCTAGTACCAGAAAATCACGTGAAATATCTTAAAATATGCGTTATTCGCATGAAAATGGAAAAAATCGCGATTTTCGCGTAAATGTGACCAGTTTCTTGTAAAAATTTTAGTTCGTTTTCCGATCATTTGATGATGAAATGATCATACATAAATAGATGATAATACAGATATATATTGTTTTAAACTGCGTCCATAATAATGAGAGTTATTTTTTCCAATTATAAATTAAATTTGTTTTCAATACAATTTTTACTACGATATTTGTAATATTACGATACAATTTTATTAAGTAAGATATTTGTTTCAATATTTAATAACAACATTGAGAGCTATGGCGTCCTTACACATTTAAAAGTAATTTATTTTTCAATAAAAACTTAAAATGAGAGAACATAGTGAATAAAAATAATTCCCAGCGATTGATTTAGTATTGTCCAAATATTTAGAATTATTTTACATAAATATTATGTCATTCACGTGGGCTCGCAAGTCTATTGTTAGAAATTCTTCGCAATTTCGAGGTCACTGATAATTCAATTGTCGGTCGCGTTTTGCAATTGGCGCCTAAAAAATACAAATATTAAATGTGTGTTTCGGGTAAAGTTGAATGCACGCTGTTGTTTTAATGGTGTTTTGCCCATAGATGAGCTCAATTAGATGCCGGAAGCCCAATGAATTCATTCGTTTTTAATTTGAGATTTAGAAAATAGCAATGGATTTACGATGGATTGTTATGGTCGTGTTCTTATTTCTTTTTTTTGGAAATATCATCAACGGACTTTAATTAATCCATCACATTCCACCTGCACCCACCCATACGTAGAATCTGAATTTGGTATTTCACGGAGAACTGAAAATTTCGCGAACAAACGCAAATTTGACCATTTTTACGCGAATAACGGGAAAATGGTAATTTTTGGGTAAATGACCCCGTATTTTCGTATTTTCGACGCGATATTCTGGTATTTTTAAATAAGATAGTAATATTATATGTCCTAAAGATTTTTTGTCTATCTTTTTAACAAACTTGAATAGCCATAAACGGAACGCAGCTAACTTAATGTGGAGAACGCCCCGTACAGTCATTCTTTTCTCGACTTTCAAAAATAAAATAAATTATCCTAAATAGAATAAAAAAAAAAACAAGAAAAAATGGTCCATTTTTTTTAAATACCAAAAAGGGAACATAATACTAAAAATTTCAAGGATTACGTTGAAAAATTGCAAAAAAATAACGCAAAATTCACCCAAATAACGCGAATTTCACCGAAAAAATAACGCGAATTTTTCTGCATGTAGTGAAAATGAATTGACAATATCAGAATTATTGTTATATTGTTGATGTTGATAATTCACAGTGAAATCGAAATATAATGATTTATTTAAACGTTTTTTTAACTTTTTGTTTTTGACCTGACCGGTTTCACCCTATCACGGCAATTATCAGACTGGTACATTTTTTTATGGTATGTATACAATTTTTGGGGTATCAGGGGTAGTAAACTATGATTTCACATAAATTTTCAGTATTACTATATCCTGATTTTTGGTCCATGATAATTCAACACAAGTATGAATCGGCAAACTTTTACACGTAGTGAAAGGTGATTACAAGTAGTGAAAGGTGATTATAAGTAGTGAAAGGTGATTATAAGTAGTGAAAGGTGATTACAAGTAGTGAAAGGTGATTACCAGTAGTGAAAGGTGATTACAAGTAGTGAAAGGTGATTACAAATAGTGAAAGGTGATTACAAGTAGTGAAAGGTGATTACCAGTAGTGAAAGGTGATTACAAGTAGTGAAATGTGATTACAAGTAGTGAAAGGTGATTACAAGTAGAAAAAATAAATCTATCCCAAACGTAATCTAACCAAACCTAATTAATATATTTTTTAAACATAAAATATATATATATATGTGTAATAATAATAATGTTTTATTTTCTTCTTTTTTTATAATAAGATAACAAATAATTATATCCTCACTAGGATTCCCCGTGCTGAGGATTTCATTTACAAAATATGAAATTGAAAAATTAAATTTATGTAATGCCAAATAAAATATTTTTTTAGGTGAGATGTTTTAAGTTCAGTTGAGTGGTTTCTAGTGTGGTGTTAGTCTATATTTTGTGTTACTATACTCGTATGTTCTATTTCAGATCTCCCCATGTAACGTATCTAGCCTTTTATTTGATTTAAAAAATTATAATTATTGTTTCTGTGATTTTTAAAGGAGAGTGGGATTTTGTTGTACCATGGTATAAGAAGTTTTTTTGTCCAAATGTTTTGTTTGCGATTCCTTGTTGGATGTGTTTTTAACTCTGCAATCTAGTGTTTCTAAAATGAATGAATTAGGTTAGGTTAGATTGAATTTTCGGTTAGCTTTTAAAATTTTATTTCGTACTTTTAATGACTTTGAAAAAGTGTGCCGATTCATATGTGCGTTGATTTATCCGGTCACTTCTGATTTTACATACTACAGGGTTTAAGATATTTTTAATTTTATGTGTTTTTATAAAGATGACTTTATTAATGCTTTCGCATAATGAGAGGTTGGCGAATTCTGATTTTATTATCAGTTTACTATTGGGATTTCCCACCTTAGTTGCTATATCGTGTTTCAAAACCGAATTTGCAAATATTTGTTTAGGTCAACCGGTCGGGTCAAAAACAAAAAAGTGGAAAAATGTTTAACAATCGTTTTAATAAATCATTATTGTATTCTTCTAAGACTGTCGACAGCTTGTTCCTCGGTGAATCACTAAATATAAAAAAAATATTTGTTTTATGTATCAACACAAACTTCTTTAAAGAAAAATGTGTAGCAAGCAATATGGAGTCTTGTATTATTTGTACTGTTAAATGTGTACATTTAAAAACTCCATATATCATGATGGAAATGACGTTGAGCAATGAAAATAGTGAACACTTTTATTTTAGTAGGTTTATTTGCTCCACTGTAAAGCAAGCCGCATCGTCACATTAACACGATATGAAATAAGCAAAAGCTTCAGGAAAAGAACACCACACACACAATGCATTATTGAAGCAATGACAAAAAAGTAAAAAAAAACATGCATTTGGAGAACAACCAAATTAAAGCTTGGACGAGGTTTTGGTTGAGTCCATGATTTTAGACATTCTAAATTGTGGACCTGTAATGCAAAATGGCCGAAATTAAGTAATACGAGTATATGGTAATTCAAGATCAAGGAATCGACTGACATAATTATTTTTGTAATAAAATGTCAAAATCCTTTTAATTTTTCATTTTAAAACAACACTTTTTTACAAAACGCACTATTTCCAGCAAAAATATGTAGCTTTGTTCGCACAAGTGACTATTTTTCATGTTATGGCAATGCGTAGTATTTCCAATAGAAATTTGAGAGAAATACTTTTATTTTATATTTTATTTTTATTATTTTGCCTAATTAACAGTTGACTATTTTTCATGTTAAGGCAATGCGTAGTATTTCCAATAGAAATTTGAGAGAAATACTTTTATTTTATATTTTATTTTTATTATTTTGCCTAATTAACAGTTGACTATTTTTCATGTTATGGCAATGCGTAGTATTTCCAATAGAAATTTGAGAGAAATACTTTTATTTTATATTTTATTTTTATTATTTTGCCTAATTAACAGTTGCTAATTTTGAAAACAGTGAAGGAAAGGATTTTTTGTTATTTTCCTGGCTGGAAACAGAACCAGGAAGAGAACCTAATAAGGTTTTCTCCTTACTTGCAAATTTAAAAAGTCTTATCATGTACAGGCACAAGGATAATGGAAATATTCATGTTTGTAAAATAAAATAATAAAAACTGTGATTTTATAATATTATTTATCCAATGCCAAGTTAATATATCACAACAATGATTCTAAATATTTTTTTCAATTATTTATAAAAAAGTAGCATTATACTAGGGAGAGTCGGTGTCGATTTTTGGATCTACTGAAAAGATGAATTTTTGGAAATAGGCAGTTTTGCATTACAGCCCACAATTATAATCTTCGAGGTTTAATCGCATAAAGCTTGACAAAAATGATTTAGACTGGTACCAAAAATTTCAAGGGGCTGGCTTGAGTTAACACAATGTCCAAAAATGTTCAGAAAGACGACACTTACAATTTACAACTCTATTATTGCTCCACATTTTAACTACTGCTCAACGATACTTTTATTGTAAAACAACGGAGAACAGAACCAATTACAAACTCTCCAAAATAGAGCAAGGAGAATAATATTAAAGTGAAATAGATATTCAAAAGTAGCTAAAATGTTAGAGGAATTAAATTGGTCAACAGTAAAACAAATGCTGACATTGAACGTATTGATTTTTACATATAAAATCTGACACAACTTGTTACCAATATATTTCTCCAATAAAATAACGTAAGGAAATTAGGCTATCGAAAAAGAACAAAGCCAATACGCAAAATAGTACATTTTGTACAGGAATGAAATTCTATAATGCTCTGCCGGACCCAATCAAAATTGCACCAATTAATAAATTTTAAATAGATTGTAAAAACCACATTAAGGTAAGCAAGAAAAAATCCATTCGTTTTTAAGTTATCGTTATCTATATGTAATAGAATAAGAGTTATAGTTAGTTATTTTGTAAACTTAAATGTAGAAATAACTAAAATAAAATAAATAAATCGAACAAAAAACGTATTGAATAAATGTTCACTGATTTTTTAAATTCATTTGAACTTAAGAGCCACTATGAATTTAGCCCTTGGGTAATCCGTGCACCATTAGCATTACAAGCTGCAGATAGCTCGCACCTCCACGCTAGCTAGAGATGATACTGGTATCGGGTAGCAGTTAGCAGTAGCACGACTGCACTCGTAATCGGGGAGAATCGCATTAACAAATCCGACACGGGACATGGAAACAGAGAGCGTTGCGCGATAAACGCAGAGCGGCGCCTATCCTCTATCCGCAGCCATAACTCCAATTGATGTTAATGTCCACGAGTGATTGTGCATTGTGTGTTACGATGCTGGCAACTTTCTGACATGTTTACTGTTTACTGTTTAAGCGACCCACCGCTCTCAGCAGTCTCAGCACTGACCCAATTGTACTCTCGACCAGTCTCTCTCTGGACCGGAGTCCGACCTAAATACCATCCGGTGACTCGTAGCGTCTGCGTTATCCAGATCAGGACGGAGATAAGTGTGAGATAATTGAAGCGGCCTAAAACGTAAGGCGAGTGATAATGTCCAAGTAAACCTAATGTACGCAGTGCGCAGCGTCCCGAAACGAAGAATGATTGGATCCGTGATGGGCATCGTAAATTTGGCATTTGTCCTGACAGCGCTCGGGGTTCATTTAAAAGCTATACCAGATGAGTTACGACTCTAGTTCCAGCCAGCTTCTAGCGCAATACTCCACGCGGTGGTTCTTAAGTGGACGATTTTAATGCGATTTTACTTCGTATGTTTAACACGAAAACACCGATAGACCAGAATCGAGATGTTTTATAAAAAACCAAACATGTCATTTACTCAATACAATTTATAAAAATACAAATAATTATAAAATTAAATACCCCTTTCTAGGTTTATTCAATTATTTATACGAGTGTATACACATTTCAATAACTTTCACACAGAGAATAAAAAGGTGCGGTCGCGACTGAGTCGCGAACATAGAACCTTATCGAGTTCCGCCATTTTTATCAATGTCTCACTTTCCCAATTTCTTTTTGTATTCGAATGCGAAGTTCTGTGTCTTCTTCTGTGTCATATTTTTATTGAGACTTATTGATAGTATTAGACCGAATGCTGTAAAAATGAGATCCCTTAGGGGTATGTGTGGTAAAATCGTGTATGACCGTATGAAAAATGTTAGGTTGTTAATGCAAGGCATGGAAGCGTAATGAGTAAGATTAAGAAAGGGACGCTTAGATGGTTTGGGCATGTAGAGCGGATGTACGAAGTAAAGAGTGTAAGGAGAATATATGATGACGCTATGTAAATGAGAGAAGAAGCCAGGGACGCCCGAGGAAGACATGGCACGATCAAGTGAATCAAATTCTATACAAAATGTCAAATCGAGATTATAATGTATAATACGGTGTATGAATGTGAATGAAGAAAGGAGTGTGTACCAAGACCGAGTTATTTGGCGATTCATCCTCTCTTCCTACACCCGCGTGGAAACGGCGTGATGGTATATATATATACTCGTATGAAACATACTAGTACGTACATATTTCCACCATTGTAATGCTGTTTGGACAGTCACCTTCATTACTTTACTTTCCTTCATAATTTTATGAGAAACATTTTTATTGAATGTAATCAATTTTTGAAGGTTTTATTTGATTTACATATATTTATTTCGATACACACCATGCGGAAAATGTTAAAAAATATTTTTTATTATTACTGAGAATCCGGGTCGGTCCGAAGAAATTCCCACCTGGCAAAAACCCCACCTTTATACTTGTTTGTAATAAAAAGTATATAAAAGTACTAAAAAAAACAAATAAAGTAAATTTGTACGTATAGTTCTTGTAAGGCATATCACAAAGTAAGAGCGCACAATAAATTATCCAATAAAATCATTCAGACAAGATATAGTACTCCTTGAACATTGTCTCGACATGAAGATTTACACGTCCTAATGGAAGGTCTTCCAATCAACCCCATTAAAAAATTCAACACACCTTAAATATATGCATTGGAGAAACACGGCTGGTCGAATCACGAATGACGTGACCAATCATTAATAAATTTTTTTTTTTTTTTTATATATTTATTTCTTGCTAAAGCAATCCCGATGAGTTTCAAAACTCATTTTAGGACGGGAGGAATTTACAATACATAAGTAGGAAATAGTACATACAATTTTACATTGACAGCAAAATATCAAAAATAGAAGTTTCACATACAGACAGAAATAATTTTATAAGGCCAAGTTAAATAGAACAACACACAAGAGAAAACATATAAGGGAACAACAAAATATACAAATATGGATTTACTGATTTTCATTTTAAAAAATCCTTAAAAAGTATTCCTTTATACCATCATTTTGGGATTTTTTATTTTTCTGGATGGTTTTGTACATATCTGGAAGCGAATTATAAAGTGTGTAGGCAATGTAGTTTAAAGATTTTATTCCATATTTTGAAGTGTGTGTTTGAGGAATGCGGATTTTATTGTTATTTCGAGTATTGTGGTTGTGGATGTCTTGATTGTAAAGTGGCTTGACGTTAGTGTGAGTTGATTGTTGAGTAATTTGTAGGATGGTGCTGGTGATTTCATACTTAGGAAGGATCGTGATTGGAAGGATACCGGAAACTGAGTAGATGTCCCTGACATGAGTGTCCCATGGAAGTCCAAAAACATTTCTGAGGGCTCGGTTTTGAACCACCTGCAGATCAGCAATCAATTTCTTCGAGGCAAAGCCCCAGATACAGCAGAGATAGGAAATGTGTGAATGTACCATGGCGTAATATACTGCAGTTAGTAACGGAATGGGTAGTAATCCTTGAAGTCTATATAGCACACCAGTTATGGGGGTAATTTTCTCCTTTACATGATTTATGTGGAGATCCCACGAGAGTTGAGAATCTACTATAAGGCCCAAATATTTTGTTGTCGTTTTCTTTTCGAGGCAGTTGTCACCAATTTTGATATCGAGGCTGGAATTTTTCTTGTTGCCGAATAGTAAATAATGCGTTTTTTTACGTTAAGGGTCAGTTTATTTATTCTCAACCAGGTTGTGAGATGGGAAACATCGGCATTCATTTCCATTTCGAGTTCCGCTAGGTTTTTTTTGTTATAAAAAATTACAGTATCGTCCGCATAAAGTTGAAGAGTTCCTTTAATGCCCCACTTTGTTATGTCATTAACATATATTAGAAATAGCAACGGTCCAAGAATTGATCCCTGTGGCACTCCACATGTTATTTCACCCAATTCACTCATTTCTCCACCCAGTTCTACTGCCGAAAAGCGATTTGATAGGTAAGATCTGAAAAGTTCCAGAGGAGTACCAACAATACCCAAATGTTTCAGTTTTTCGATCAATACGTTATGGTCCACCGTGTCAAACGCCTTCTTTAGATCAATAAATATTGCCGCTGTAAAATCTCCATGGTCAATATGTTTCTGCAGATTTGATATGAAATCGAAAGCTGCACATTTAGTGTTAGATCGTCGTCTGAAACCGTATTGTTTTGAGGTGAGAATTTTGTTTTGTTCGAGATATTTCAATAGTCTTTCTTTGATGACACATTCAAAAATTTTGGAGATAGCTGGAAGTATAGAGATTGGACGATAATTTTGGACATTTTTTTTACATTCGTCTTTATGTATAGGAATAATTTTTGCAACTTTTAGTTTGTCTGGAAAGATACCTTTTGACAGAGAGAGATTTATTAAGAATACGAGGTCATCCACCAGTTCCTCCTTGCAGTTTTTGAGAAGGAGAGAGGTTATACCATCGGAACCAGCTGCCGCTTTAGATTTGAGGTTGGATATGATCCGTAAGATTTCTGTTTTATTTGTCCTGATCATGTTAAAAGATTGTTTTGCTTGAGGTGCCGTGTAGATGGTATTTAAATCAGTTTTTGAAGTTTTTATGACTGATGCGAGACTCTCCCCAACTGAGAGAAAATATGTGTTGAAAGCGGTTGCAATCTCCTTTGGTTCTTTTACTTCTTCGTCATTTATGACTAGCAATTTACAAGCTATTGTTGGGTTTCGGGAGCTATTTGATATAATGGAGTTAATTGTTTTCCATGTTCGTTGTGGCTTATTCATGTTTTCATTAAGCAAATTCGTATAATACTTAGTTTTAATATATCTTCTATAGTTGGTGACAGTATTACGAGCTTTATTTTTTTCTGTTGTCAAAGGAATACTTCCTTGATTTCGTTTCCAAAGTTTAAATATGCTATTTCGTTTTTTAATCAGCCTATCAAGTTCTGCATCAAACCATGGAGTATTGTTAGGTCTTTTGTCTCCTATATTAGTTTTTAGTTTTGTTTTACACGAATTCATAACATTTTGGAGATAGTCAGCAAAGTTATTATAATTTTTGTTTACATCGTCAGACGAATGGGTAAATTTACAAGTTTTAAGTGTGTTATTTAATTTTTGATAATTTATTTTGTAAGCATTTGATAGGTTTCTTGCGGATCTGTTATTGGGGAGGTTTTTTAGGGAATTTTCATAATCCAATATAAGTATGTTATGGTCACTAAGGGGATCATCAATATTTGAGATTTTTCCGGAACTATTTGTCCTATTTGTAATTATGTGGTCTATTAGCGAACTGGTGTTGTTAGTTACTCTTGTGGGAAATATTGTGTTACATACATAAAAGTTATACGATTTCAAGGTGTGAATATATTTCCGTGCAATATCAGTGTCTTTTGAAATATCGATATTGAAATCTCCAATAAGTAATGTGTCTTGTTTGTGTTTATTTAATATTATTTCTAAAGAGTCAAAGAAGTCTGTTATATTTGAGTTCGGCTTACGGTAAAAAACATACAGATTTAGAGGTTTAATATTTTTGCCGTAATCCTAATTCCTAGAAAGGTATTTTCACTGCCGCATTCTTCGATTTTTTTATTGTCGAGTGTATTATGCATGTAAATGGCGACTCCTCCTCCTCTGTCCATCTCACAATTTAAACAACAAAACTCCTCGTATAAGAAATTCAGACTTTTTGGGTGTACAAACGTGATGTTTTATGCATTTAATGTGAATTATTTATTAAGATAATGTCTATTCAGATTTTCTAGTTGAAAAAGTGTAAATTTCCTCGTTTTCTCAAAGTATGCTCCGAAAAATATAAATATTACGTGTGGTTCTCTTCTTTAATATGTTATAAGTATGAAAAAATTCCCAGCGTTCCTTTCAATCAGTAAGTAGCCTTGAAATATTTGTTCTATTCTAAATATGTCGTTTTTTAATACAAAAATCTTGTCTTAAAAACTTTAGTTTATCAATTAATAAATATTTGACAAGTCAAAACATTTTTCACCAATAAAATGAAGACATAATTTGTCTCGACGCCACCTAGTGAGGGATTTAGCCGTTACAAGCCTTCCTCATACCAATAAAGTTGGTTGTTTACAGGTGAAATATAATAAAAAAACCGTAATTATTGAATGAAACACTAGTATATATTGATTAACTTGGCGGGTTTGCGATAAGCCGACGTAGCTCAACGGTAGAGCATCTGACCGGACATTAGAAGGGTGCGGTTCGAGTCCTGCCGGCGACATTTATCTTTGCTCGGAAGGTTTTTTCAATTTGGATGAGTGTTTCAGGCTAATAATTATTGTTTATAAAAATAATTGTTACCCTTTGCGCTATGCACAAAAATATTGTCTTAAAAACTTTAGTTTATCAATTAATAAATATTTTTAAATGATCACTTACGCCCTAAGCATAATTTATACTAGCGCGCCCCCTCTCACTTCCGTATTAACATATATCCTTTTCAAACAATGTTCTGTTTCCGCTTTTTTTTAATTTTTCAACGAGTTGATGTGTACCCGGCCTTGCAATAATTTTTTTTTTGGAATAAATATAATGAATTTCGCTTGTCGTTTGGGTGCCATAACTGATTTGACAGCGAAAGTTATGCTTTGTGACGACTATTACTATCTCTAAACAAAGAAACATTAATTTGAGAATTTTATTTCATTCCAAACATTATTTTTTTCAAAATATATCTAAATAATAAAGTTCTTAAGTAGGTACTTACTTGTATTCCATTTTGAAAATATTCAACCCAAAGAAACCTTCTTCTTTTAAATATATAACCTGTGGGTAACCAGAGTGGTATATCTATGGACTAACCTCAATACAACGTAGCGGGTTCATTGTTTTTCATACTAATTTTAAAACGTTATAGCAACAGTTTTACATATTGGATTTCATTAAAACTACTCTCTAAACTTTTCCGTCACTAATAAGAACAAACTGTGTTATTTTCAGCAAAACCGGTAGAGTAGTTTTCAAGTTATTTGCTGGGTCTTCCTCATCAATTGTCGGAGGAACATCTGTACCGAATCAAGTGACTCCCGAACCTGATGCTGTCGACTGACTATCTGGATGATAACCTCGGCACCCATTTTGTCTTCCACCAACCACTGGTTCTTCCTCTTCATCGTGAAGAAGAAGAACCAGTGGTTAGATCTTAGAGCTGATACTCGAATATCAAATCTCAGTTTAATAATAACTACTTTCACAAGCTATGATTTTATTAATTTAATACTACTCTTCTACTTCTTCAAAAATTACCAAATATAATTTCAACCAAGGATCTAAATAGAGTATATTATGCTTTATGCCACTCTCATTTGGAATATGGAATATTGGGATGGGGCTCAGTAGGATCAAATTACAT
Source organism: Halesus radiatus (assembly GCA_022606495.2). Taxonomy (NCBI): domain Eukaryota; kingdom Metazoa; phylum Arthropoda; class Insecta; order Trichoptera; family Limnephilidae; genus Halesus; species Halesus radiatus. Next base: position 59,213 of record JAHDVE020001693.1, on the reverse strand, counting down.
ACCAAACTAAATACCATTTAAAAAATTCATTTAAAGGTCCCCATAAGGACGTCAAAAAAGGAAATCTTTAAAAATTTCGACGTTCCAAGTGCACAAAAAATCATTATCAAAAATATTCTGGGTCATCATCTCAAAAAGGACAAGATGGATATCACTCCTCATAATCATAATACCGATTTTTGTGGATTAAGTTCCGCTCAAGAGAGGACTGGTTATAAAAAGTGTCAACATGGTGAAAAAATGTCAGTGAAATGCCAGACGTCATTAATGGATCGCGATCTACCTATTTATCGAAAATAAAATATTTTGTTTTCGAACGTCAAAATACGTTTTTTTATATGTTTTAAATATAACTGAAGAGAACTTAAATTATTTTACTTATTATAAGCAACGTTTTTTCTTATTTTTTACAAAAGAGAAACGTCATATGTCAAATATACTATTTTATAGTCTATGAAAGTGGTCGGGCACCTCTATAGGAACAATATAGGTTAAAAAATGTTCGGAAACAGGCAAACAGACCTAATGCTTAACAAAACACTTGGCTGATCGGTGCCTCAGGTTGATCATTCGAGAATTTGGGAAGAACGGCTGTAAATGTACCTAAGTGTAATATTACTTTTGGACAAAGAAGCTCTGAATTTTTAGCTGTAAAATTATACAACAAACTCCCACTTAGTATCAAACAAAATAATTAAATCAATAATTGCATTAAGTCTAGTAAAACTTGGCTTAAGGAATTAACAGAAGAAGAACTGACCATTATTCTTAAAACAACGTCACGGAAGTTACTGAAAATAGCCTACCCAAACCTTGAAGTTTAAATGTAGAAGTAGCTGAAACCCCCTTATTGAAAAACTAGTTCGTATCAGCACAGGATCTCCTAGTGAGGACTATGAACGAAATCTCTAATATATATGTTTTTTGTTTTATTTTAGTTATTTTTACATTTAAGTTTACAAAATAACTAATTATAGCTCTTATAATATTACATACAGATAATGAAAATTTAAAAACTAATGATTTTTTTTCCTTTTTAACTTAATGTGTTTTTTACAATCTATTTTAAATTTATTAATTGTTTCACTTTTGATTGGGTCCGGCAGAGCATTATAGCATTTCATACCTTTATAAAATATACTATTTAAATATACTAGTTGTTTCTGATTTTATGTATAAAAATCAATACGTTTAATGTCAGCATTTGTTTTACTGTTAGCCAATTTAATTTCTCTGACATTTTAGCTACTTTTGAATATCTATTTCACTTTAATATTATTCTCATTGCTCTATTTTGGAGAATTCGTAATTGGTTCTGTTCTCTGTCGTTACACAAGTAAAGTATCGTTGAGTAGTAGTTAAAATGTGGAGCAATAATAAAGTTGTAAATTGTAAGTGTCGTCTTTCTGGACATTTTTGGACGTATTCTTCCCAAAAAAGAAATCTTCTTCCCAATTTTATTTTTGATATATTCATCATGTTTATTAAAATTAAGTTTTGTATCTAATATAACTCCTAAGTATTTCATATCATTTACATTTTCAATAATTTCACCATCAATTTTTATTTTGCTTTCGCTGCATATCTTCTTATGTCCAATTATCATATATTTTGTCTTTTTTGTATTCAATTCAAGTTTGTTTATTTTTAGCCACCTTGATACATTTTATAGTTCATTATTCAAAATATTGATTAATTCCTCTTAATTATCTCCAATTATGTATATGAGTGTATCATCAGCAAATAATCGAACTTTGCAGTTCAAAAATATTTTTACCATGTCATTAAATAAATAATGAACATTAAAGGTCCGAGGACTGATCCCTGCGGTACTCCTAAATTATTCTCCATTGGTTTTGAGAATTTATTGTTTACTTTTGTTATTTGTTTTCGTTCTTTCATATATTCTACTATTAATTTTATAGTTACATCTGAGAAACCAATTTCTTTAAGCTTTCTTATCAGTATTTCTCTATCTATAGTTTCAAATGCCCTTTGAAAATCCAAAAATATTGCTAAGATAAAATTATTATTATTTATTCCTTCCTTCCATTCTTCAACCACTATGTTTAATGCTGTTTCACAAGAGTTATTGGATCTGAAACCAGATTGTTCTTTGCATAAAATACTTATGTTTACTAGTGTTTATCTAAGTAATGCAAATTTATTCTGTACTTTTTTATATTCACACCTTAACTTAAAAAGAATGAATTTATAAAAAAATATGTTTATCTACAACACAGCGATGCAGATTGAACACAGTGATGCAATTTGAAGAAATTTCTGAAATACTTTTCTCTAACGAATTATCAATATTGTATCTTAAATAAAATCTAGACCGTGAAATCTGTTCCCAGCTTCTAGCAGCACTCTAATCCGAGAGAAGTTTGCTGCCTGCGCACATTTCAATAACAAAACAAGGAAGTTGAAGTGCTAATTGGAAATGTAAAGGTTACACAATTCTTTATTTTTTATTTAATTCAATGCCAAAAATGGTTCAAACAACTTGCTTATGTCATTCGGTTGTAAGCATTGAATGGTAGCGAGTGATGGTGAATTCGTAGCCATTCAAAGCACCAATGAATGGTGGAGTGAGGCCGCGTTGCGCAATTCATGAACACTGTTTTATTAACTTTTATTGTGCCTTTATAATATGTCATCGCGGAATTGGAAAAAGGAATCTGCTCACTGTCACTGCTATTTACATAATGTTGTTATACTACTGGTACTGTTCTAGTAGGAAACTAATTAAAATAAAATCTCCTTATATCCAAAATAAACAAAATTATCTACCAAAATGGACCTCACTACTATTCAAAAATCAATAATTCACATTTACGAAAAATCGAATTGACTGATTTAAGTTCAAATTGACTGGTTTACAATTAGACCAATTTGAAATTTTAGAAATCAGTAAAAGCGTTAATAGTGAATTTAATTTAATTAAAAACAAATATATATATATTTTAAATAGTTGTCTCTTGAATTTATTTTCATATTAATATTAATAATTCATTTATGATTTATGATTTAAATTCAGTTTTGACCGCTTAGTGGCTGATTTGGCATCGCGTCTGGTTTCCACCCAGGCGTCGTGAGTTCAATTCTTTGGCCGGCTAAGACCTTCATCACGACACAAGAAACATTTTCCGCTTACAGTGATGGTGATTTTCAAATATTGACAGGTTGTTCGTAATTATATACATATTATTTTATTGATTTTTAAAAATTAATAAATATATGTATGTACATATTTTCCAACTTTTTGAAAGCATGTTGCCCCCTGACGATATTGCTTGTACAGTAGTAGTGGGTGAAGCGGTGAATGAATGACTAACCTTGGAATGCATGCTGATCGTCCCTCGGCCCAGTCCGTCGTGTCTGGGCGGCTCCTTGGTGCCGCAGTTCTTGTTCTTCCGGCGACGTCTCCTCCTGCGCGCGATGCTCTTGCCTCTTCCCTTCCCCATTCCTTTGCCCTTACCCTTTCCGTTCCCCTTGCCCGGCCCCTTGCCCATCCCCTTACCCTTGCCCTTACCCTTGCCCTGCCCCGGGTGCCCCATGCCCTGGGCGCGCGGCCCACCACCCGCCGCCGCCCGCTTGTAGATGACGTGCGGATGCGCCTGCCCCTCCGGAGGGGATGGGAAGGCAGGCTCCAGCCAGTACTCTCCGTACTCTGTGCGCAGCATCCCGGCCTGGGGACAAAACAAACATATTGTTAGATCAGAGGATCAACAGACTTATAGTACGGTCTTTTTTTAAATATATTTTTTTTATTAAAAAAAGTATACAATACATTTTGCATTGCATTCCCAAGAGCTGAAGAAACTCATTGTGGAATCACATGCAGAACCTGCAGTACAATTTTTAGAAACAAACATACTGAATATTTAAAATACATAATTAATATTCACAGTACATTAGTAACCGTAATGATAATGAGTAAGGCGGGGAGGTATTATTTATTAATCCGAAATAATCATAATATTATTACGCAATACGATGAACACAAGGTTTTGCACGAGAAAAACATTTATCGCGTATTTTTGAAATTTACACAGGCTTAGTTAGCATTTATCTAAATGATATTTTTTCTGACCGTCCTACGTATGTTTTATAGATTATTTCAATCCTTTTCGGGTACGTTTTTTTAAAATAAACGTTACCAAAGTTTTGTGTTTAAAAGTGAGTGTTTACGAATAACTGAAACTACACCCAACTTCTTTTATTTAAAAAAATTTCTTCTCGTTATTTTAAGTATTTTTTGAGGACATTCAACATTATGAAATAATCTATAAAACATTCGTTTCGTCTTTGAAAATTTTAAAAATATACAATAAATATTTTTCTTTTCAAAAACATTATGTTTTTTTTGTATTGCGTCATAATAGTATCATTAATTAGAAATAATAAATAATTCCTGTCCACCCCTTTCTCCCTTAAGGGGTAACTTTGTCACTTGAGTGTTATTGCCCCATTTGAAAAATATGCACACAAGTGTCATATTTTGTTAGTGGATTATTGAGCAACTTTACACGCGTAATTTGTGGAACTTTCTTGAGAAATCCCAAGAAAATGATTATTTAACACACGAAACCTAGTATCCAAAACAGTTAGTTGAAATGGCAATGAAAAGTGCTGTGCAATTCACATCACTATACAGCAATAGGTATTAGGAGATATTTCAATATGACTATATACCTAGATTTTTACGTTGAATCACTTACAGAGATTCTTGCTTGTGTGGTGGTGTTCAGTACCGTAGGACTTCTGCGGGGTAAGGGGAAACTGCGGGCGGGTGTTCCAAACTATTTCGAACAAATTTGAACCGCTATCGTAATGTTTTATGCTAGCAGCAACACAGCTTACCATTTAAAAGCTGGTTCGTTGATGCTAAATGTGTCGATATCCGAATTGATCACGTTCAATAAGATTGCCCTCCCCCCGGTATGGATATTGGAAGTTGGTCCTGCAGGCCCCGAGATAAAACAGCTTAGGCTGTCGGTAACCGAGCTAACCACCAGGAACATAGAAATGAATGCTTTCCATGATAGCCTAGTATTCAAACCATCTATCTTTAAAATTATTTTCCTGTGTTTGTTTTTTTTTATTACTTAATAGAATCAAAGGAAGACCGCATAAAAGTAGGGAAAAGTTGTCTTTGGGAAAGTGTTACAAAATAAGTGAATTTCCATTATGCATTTTTTATTTATTATTTTGGAACATTTACAGATTATTAACAATGTCATACTTATAAAATCAACATTGGGAAGTTCGTAGGTGTTAAAGAATCCAGTTAAAAATGTTTAGAGGATTTTTTTTTGGTTTGGGGATCACTCGGTAGAGATTCTAAATAATTTAAATAAATAAGGGAAATGGAACATAACGCATAATATAACCGAGAGGAAAAAAAAAGTTAATATATAAGTCCTCCCATTATGGTGCAAAGTTAACCCTTAAGGTGTAAAGTTACCGGTTATTGTGCAAAGTTTGCCCTTGAGGGGCAAAGTAAGGCACTTTTACAGTAAAGAAATAATGAGAACCACACACATACGGTGGGAGCCTCGCCGGCAGGGATGCTTACGCAAATAAGTCCTCGCGTGGGAATTGTGGGCGCACCGAGCGGTCAAGCAGTTAGCTAGTTGCCAGTTGGCCAGTTAGCCAGTTAGCCAGTTAGCGGTAAGCGAGTTAGTTCCGTTTGATAGAATGCCGAAATACAAGTTTGATTAGCAAACGTTGAATATTCGTGGCATGTTATTATCAGCCATGAATGGGAATGGGAACGAAGCGCGTTGGAGTAAATTAGCGAGCATTCAGACTCTGCTTGCTTTTGATAGAGATCTTCCACTCATCTCCGACGGACCTGTTTGTTACTGTTACTGTTGGTGTGGCTATTCACATTCGCAGGGAGGTTTCTTTATAAACGATCGACCTTTGACCGGAGTACTCACGAGGAACGATACATTCATATGCAGATTCATATAATTACATATTTTTCAAATCTAAAACGTTTGAATAGTACCGTGATTGCAGCTTGAACGTACCTCTAAATACCCTTGTATGGGAGCTATCATTTTATTTTTATTTTTCCGTCATTAATAATAATAATAATACGAATTCATTTCTATGGCGCTGTTTTGTGAAGGTTCACCTCAAGTGCGCGTTACACCGACTAACTTAAACTGCTATTATTTGAAAATGACAGATATACTGTATATATTAGTATACATATACACGATGAAAAGTACGATTTAAATATTAAAGAGCAGCAGACTCACTTTAATGAACATTTTAGAATAAACCAGGGATATAAATGATCAAATGTAAAGTACAAACGACGAAAGACCGGAAAGAACGAAGAAAACGGCCGTTCTTCCCAGCTTTTCGAATGATCAATCTGAGTCATCGATCAGCCAAGTGTTTTGTTAAGTATTCGCTCTGTTTGTCTGTTTTCAAGCATTTTTATCCTAAATTGTCTATGGAAGTGCCCGCCCACTTTCATATACGATAAAATAGTAGTCGCCCACTTTCAGGACAATAAAGTGACATCCAAGTAAAAACTTTCAATTTAAAATTAAAATAGATTAGTTAATATTATACTAAGTATAACTATATATAATTTGTTTTAAAAACTAACACCTAAACCAATATTTTATACTTTACACAAATGCGTGTGTTAAAAATATGTTAAAATAAAGTGTTAGCTTGACTTTTGATGCCGCAAAGCACATTGCTCGTTTCGTACATTTGACGTTTCTGATGAGTGAAAAAAAACAAGACAAAACGTTGCTTACAATTAGTAAAAGAAGTTAGGTTCTCTTCAGTTATATTTAAAACGTACAAAAAAAATGTTTTGACATTCTAAAACGGAAATGAATCTTTGTCATTCAATGTTTGAATTGAGTAAAATGGATCGTAAATTAATAATGACATTTGACATTTCAGTGACGTTTGTTCACCCTGTTGACACTTTTTATAACTAGTCTTCTGCAGAGGGAAACTTAATTCACAAAAATAAATATCCTAAATTGATTGTAAATTTGATCGAGAGTTTCATTGGGAAGAGCGTATTTGTGAATTTGAACAGTGTTGAGGCAAAATTTCGGCTCAACAGTTGCTCAGCAGGGTTGGGAAGAACGGCCGTAAATAACCTGACCCAATATGATTAGAACATAATAGATATGTTACATGTATGCAAATTAGAAATATGGTATAAAACATTTTTGACCTCAAGAATCACTTACATGAACATTTTAGATAAAATAAATTGTATAAGCTAAGGGTGTAAATAATCAAATGTAAATTAAATACAAATAATAAAAGAGTGACATAATATTTTTTGACATTATGTAGATGGTTTTCACTAGATACTAAGGGCAATAACAAGGATACACGGGGGAGGAAACCGCCATTATATTTAAGTTACGGATGATCAAAAGAAAAAAAAGTCTGAATTTCGTTTGTACGCACACGAAGTAATATTTTATATCAGATTGAATATTTTGAACAATTTTGTTCATAAGACCCGCTTGGAATTCTGGACGTGAGCAATATTTGGGGGAAGCTTATTCTAGATTCGAGGGCTTAATATCAAACAACACTATCTACAAAAGTGTAACTTTTCAGGAGAGCTCTAACTCAACAGGAGATAAGTACTAAAACTGTTTTTTTTTTTAAATTTTATTTATTTGTATAATCCTTTTAGTTTATTTTATTTTTTAATTATTACTCCCCTAATATCCTGGTATCTATACATTGATTTAAAAAAAAAATGAATAGGAAATTTTTTGAAATAAAATATACCTATATGATATATGTATATAAACATATATACAGTTTTTCCAAGTGAAAGAGAATCTAAAATAACATAACCAAAAACCAAAACAAAAAACGCGTTTTTGTAGATAACCTTGTTTGATTTTAAGCCCCGAGATGACCGCGCCGGATATACGAAAAGCGCGACCATAGTACAAGGGTTTATTTGACTGAGAGGGATAATTCGAATTCGTATTCAGATAGCTGGTATATATCCTCACCGGTGAATTAAAATACAGTTTGTGCAACTTGTTTAACAATGCGGAAGGTTATGAAAACTCGACCGTGAGATTCTGATACAAAATGATTTATTGGTGCCAAAATTTCACTGTTCATTGCGCGGTTGTTAATTAATAAAATTAAATACGTTAAAAGCGCAATAAATCGACGTGTCTCTAATGAATGGTAATTGCTTAAATAGATGTATATTACCGAGGACACCCGGTACTTGTCCACGCAAAAATACTAATATTTAATGTTTACTGTGGACACGTTTAATACAAGACGAATGGGGTAAAAATAAATATATTCAGGACCATTAGTGCAACGGGTATTTTCACAAACTTCTAATCGCACTAAAAATGTGTAATATTTTCATTCACTATTATTGATTTTAAAAACGATATAAAACCGCACTTTCGGAAATGGTTCGAACAGGCTACAGCGTCATTATGACGTAGATAACGTCACTGGCTGGTAAGACGGCTGTCACTGACGATGGTCGGTATGACAAAACGAATATGTGATTTTGGCGGTATATCCAAAATATCACATTTTAAATCGTCATAGAAAAAGAAACAGTACATAAATATATTTTTTTAAATGTGCAGCCTTTGAAGATATCGAAACATAAACAAATCTATCAGAGCAGTCGACTGCTAAGCTCTGGACAAAAATATCGCAGTGTTCTAAACCCGACCCGGGAAAATAAAAGTGATTTTTTTTTCGTCGGAATTAAACTTTTTTAAAGAAATAAAAACGTGGAAATATAGAAAAATGGAGATATTAACGGCCGTTATTACCAACCCTACTGAGTAACGGCTGAGGCGGAATTTTGCCTCGGCACTGTTCAAATGCACAAATACTCTCTTCGCAATGAAATTCTCGTTCAAATTTACGATCAATTTAGGATATCGATTTTTGTGGAAAAGTGTCAACAGGTTGAACAAACGTCACCGAAATGTCAAATGTCATTATTAGTTTACGATCTTTTTTACGCGATTCAATTATTGAATGACAAATGTGTATTTCCGTTTTCCATTGTTAAAGTATGTTTATTGTATGTTTTAAATAGAGCCGAAGAGAACCCAACTTATTCTACTAATTATAAGCTACGTTTTGTCTTGTTTTTTCACTCATCGAGAAATGTCAAACGTCAATTGTACGAAACGAACATTGTGCTTTTCGGCTTTATCAAAAGTCAAGTTAATACTTTATTTTCATCATATTTTTTATCACACGCGTTTGTGAAGTATAAAATATTAGTTTTAAAAAAATGTATTCATAATAAATACAATATTAACTCATCTATGTAAATTTTACATTGAACGTTTTTACTTTGATGTCACTCTATTGTTTAAAAGTGGGCGGCTGCTATTTTATCGTATATGAAAGAGGCGTATACCATTTCATGGTCAGGCATTTCAGGCCCCTAGGACCATAGACAATTTAGGATGAAAAATGTTTGGAAACAGGCAAACAGAGCTAATACTAGGCTGATCGGTGACTCATTGATCATTCGAGAAATTGGGTAGAACGGCCGTAAACCTTTTTTTATGCCGGTGGTTATGTGCTCACGTATTTTCTTTTATCTAATCTATGTATACCACGTAGTCACCGATATAATAGTAGTCTGCATTGTTTGGCGACACGAAAAGAAGAGCTAACAAGGTACTCACTGTGAATGATGAATAATGAGTTACAGGAGTTGAGTGCACTCAATGTCATGCATTAATAGGTCCGTAGCAACCATGCTCACAACATAGCATAGTACTTGTATAGCAACCTGGACCGCCAAAGCCTTAATTCGAATGTGGGGGCTTTCAAAAGACCCGCTTTTTAATACCGCTAACGTAAAAACTATTTTTTTTTAATCTTAAATTTGAGATTTTGATTAAGACCGTGGAAAAGTATTGCTTGTCACACTCAGGTCATCAACATGCCGAAATGTGAAATTATGCCAAAGCAGCCGTTTTTATTAATTCATAATTTTTTTGCAAAATCGTAAAATTTTCGGTATAGGGCCAAAAGTACAAATAAAGTCTGAATATTCATAATGAGTTTACAAATTAATTATTAATATCAGATAACTTTTAAGAACCACGAGATAACGATATAAACAAATCTTCCATGGATGGAACGGCAGACCTACTATATATGCCTAAACCTAACACCATTTCAATTATCTTTCAAATGAGATTTTAAATGGTGTTCTCCGATACTGCGAGTATCTCCGAAACGAGGTGTAAATTTACTTATTTGCTTTTTGAATTAATTTAATTTCTATGTGTGAAACATTTAATACGCTTTTATTTCTCACGCAGGATTTTGAACCCGCGACCTCTGCCTAAGAGATCGGCATTTATATATATCGCGGACTACATGATCTAGCTGTCAGAAAGAGAAATGCAATAAATATAAATTAAATACGCCTTAGATCATTTAAAGTGCGTCCTCTTTACATTTCGTGAAAAGGCATTAACACGTTTTTTACGTTCAGTTTCCTATGATTGGACAAGTTCATATAAAACGCTAAATCACGTACGAATGTATTATTTATAAGGCATTGACTTCAACCGTTGCCTTGAACGTCGCGACCTCCTCCCACCCGATACTCGAAACGAAACTGAAAACACCAATAATCAGAGTTTACTTGACTTTGTGCCTTAGGCTTCCTAGAGTCAGAGTTAGGAGCATGCCAAGTTTCGGTAAGTGAGAATGGGTGTTCTTAGAGTGCGGAGAGTCTAGGTCTAGTGTCGAGTGTCGGATCTCGGGTCTTATTGCGAAATGAACACGGACTTGAGATGAGAAATGTCTGTCATGGTGCCGCTAGCGCTGCGATTCTCAAAGTCGGTTTAGAGATGGAATCATTGGCAATGGGATGGCTCATAGGGATTGAAGGGCGGTGCCTATCTCATCTCTGGGATGCTGTGTGGAGGGTATTTTTAAGGAAAGGTAAAAGAGAAAAAACATTTCTAGGACGAAGAAAAAATAAAAGTCAACCAATTATTCCACCACGCGTCGAGATAAATGTCAATAGCGTACAGAGGTTGGGCACGCGTTTGACGTGTTTCTGGCTATCACTTAAAACAAAAACAAAAAATTACAGTCACTCCACACAGGAGTCCTTGAGGGAAATTATTCCCCTTAAGACCTATATCATCTTTGGGGATGCTGTGTGGAGGGTGTTTTAGAGGATATTAATGAGTGTTGTAGGAGGGAGGAAACACAGAGTGTTGGAAAGATTGCTTCCATTAATGGAGACTAAATTGTCATTTCGATCCCCTTTAGACGCAATCAGACATGATTGGGTTTTAGAAACAATAAATTTGATGAGGTTGTTATTACCCCTATGTATTAATGTCAACTGTGTACAAATGTTGGGGGCGCGTTTGGTGCTTCCAGACTTTTCCGGTGCCGAAGGGAATCAATGACGCTAGTTCCTCAGAGCGTCTTCCATTAAAATACCGGTAGAACAAGGACAGCATTCCCACCTGACGTCTGTGCTCAAAGATTGCAATCCGTTTGTTAAGATAGGCGAATCCATCAAACCGACCGCCCATTTCTGGACAGAGTCAACTTGTGTCGAATAAAGTATTTTTCAATGATTTTTCACTTGACTATACAAGTTTATGGTAAATATCGTACATAATATTAAACGTTTATATGTGCTAAAAATCATGTTGAAGTAAAATATTCCTTTTCACAATGGCGTGATTTCTTTTTGTACACACCACTTGAATTTCATGTTTTACCAATAATTTATTTAATTATTTGTAAGAAACAAACAGTTTTTAACACAAATTTATTTACAAAGGAAGTTTAACAAAAGGTAAACCAACAAAGTTTCTTGTGCTGACAGTGGTTATGTACGGATGTTTTATTAGAAAGAACAAAATAAGGAGGAAAGGGGAGATGAAGAGGAAGATAGGATCGGGACAGGAGATGCTCTCGATATAATTTATACTAGTGCATCAATTTGTGGTCGAACGTATTACGTCGGTTCGATATTGTGAAATTGTGCGTTATATTGCGCACAAATACGGGGAATTGAAGAATTTATCCTAAGATTTGTCCCGCATGCGGGCAAATACCATAAATCGGTTTGTCGGGTTAGTCTTGACGGTATGTGAATGTTTATCATATCTGTCGATGTTATTACTTGTCATAAAAAACTATTTGAGAAACTCCATCCTAGCCGCAAGCCTACACCTGCGAACTGCGGAGATTCCGCTCAGGTGCTTTTGGGTCGGTGGGAGGCTACGGAGGGGGGGTGGTGGATTCAGACTGCTTGACGACCAGAGGCTGCCGAACCGGTCTCATCTCACGGCTGACGGGACCTGTCAAACTGTTTAGCTCTAAACCATGTAGGTAGACCTCACACCTCACACACTACACACTACACACTACACACTACACACTATACACTACACACTACACACCACACACCACACACCACACACCACACACCACACACCACACACCACACACCACACACCACACACCACACACCACACACCACACACCACACACCACACACCACACACCACATCGCGGATAGTTAGGCAGTAGGCACATACTACATCGAGTGAAGAAAGTATTGTAGATATACGAGATATATGTCTATATATATAGATATATATCTCGTACACATGAGATTATGCACGCTACTCCGACACGGACATACGATCTTGGAAGGTTACCAATCTTATGCCAACCTCCGCGGCAGTGCGGTCATTTCAATGGATTTGTACGCAGAGGTCGGGGGTTCGAAGCCCTGCGTGGGATATATGTTTTCAATTTTATTTTTTACAAAATTTAATAATATAACAAAATTTATTTGCACTTAATTAATTCACCATTCTATATTGAAAACTCTTTTGCTGCATATGTTTATTGGCCATATCTAAAGAGCCAGGCAGTCAACCTTGATGTTGCGCTTTCCTTCAGACCCCCAACATTCTCCATCAAAATCAAGGAAATCGTAGTTCGATTGCATCTCCATAGTTAGGAAGCTGTACGGTACGGTAGCAGACAAAAACACCACCACGACGTGTAAAACTATTGCTCTCACCAATCAAAAGCTTACGATAATAATCATAAAACATGTACATTTATTAATAAATTAATAACAATTACTTTTATTAAACCACTGTTTTTAATGTGTAAATATCAACATGTTTCAGAAGCAAAGCTCCTTTTATCAGGATAAACAATATACATACTAAACATAATAACAAGTATAGACAAATAATAAGCATCATTGAAGAAAATAATATTAACAAACCTAAATGAAAGATGAAACCGGACAAAGGACAGAAACTAAAAATATTTCAGTCGCATCTGGGACTGGTGCGACTGAAATATTTTTAGTTTCTGTCCCTTTGTCCGGTTTCATATTTCATTTAGGTTTGTTAATATTATTTTCTTCAATGATTTAATATTACAATGAGGTTTTTAAATCTCAATAAAAATAATTAATAATTAAAAATAATAAGCACATATAACAATTTAAAAACAAAAAAAATAAAATACGGGAGGTGAATAATTAATTAAAATGTAAATAAGAAAAAATACAAAAAAAAGTATTGCAAATTGTAAAATATAAAAAATTATATTAATTTTTTTTTAAAATAAGTCATTTTTATTATTAATATAAATAAATTCATGAAAATAGCAAGGCACCAAAAATAAAATAATAATAATAATAGTTATTATTATTAAAATATATTACTATTAACACTTTTTCAAATTTCTAAAATTTCATCTTTAACCAATTGTAAACCAATTGTATTCGTATGTCAAGTTGTCAAAAATGTCAAAAGAATGATTTGTTTCCAAAATACGGTTGGCAAATTGAGAATAATTATTATAACTTAAACACCTTAGGTGCTCCTTAACTCTAGTATTAAATTTTCTTGAAGTCTTTCCTAATAATTTTTACATTTTTAATTAATTACTTACCTACTTTCATCACTTATTGTTAATTTTTGTTCATGTTTGTAATTTGTCTATACTTATATTATTATTTTCTATGTTTATCATTTGTCTATACTTATATTATTATTTTCTATGTTTATCATTTGTCTATACTTATATTATTATTTTCTATGTTTATCATTTGTCTATACTTATATTATTATTTTCTATGTTTATCATTTGTCTATACTTATATTATTATTTTCTATGTTTATCATTTGTCTATACTTATATTATTATTTTCTATGTTTATAATTTGTCTATACTTATATTATTATTTTCTATGTTTATCATTTGTCTATACTTATATTATTATTTTCTATGTTTATCATTTGTCTATACTTATATTATTATTTTCTATGTTTATCATTTGTCTATACTTATATTATTATTTTCTATGTTTATCATTTGTCTATACTTATATTATTATTTTCTATGTTTATCATTTGTCTATACTTATATTATTATTTTCTATGTTTATCATTTGTCTATACTTATATTATTATTTTCTATGTTTATCATTTGTCTATACTTATATTATTATTTTCTATGTTTATCATTTGTCTATACTTATATTATTATTTTCTATGTTTATCATTTGTCTATACTTATATTATTATTTTCTATGTTTATCATTTGGTTATACTTGTTATTATTTTTTAGTGTACTGTGTGTCCTGATTAGGAAAGCTTCGCTTTCGAAACATGTCGACATTTAAATATTAAAAACAGCGGTGTAAACATTAATTTATTAATAATGATGCCAAAAATAATTACTCGTCTATTGAAGAAATTGTTACATCTAAAATTAATAAACAAAAGAATTAAAGTGTTTAAAAATGTAAAATAAATTTCTTTTTTCTGGAATAATTTTAATTTTTTTTTTTAATATCCTATCGTTCGTAGTATGTCAATAGTTTATGCACTTTCAGTAAGGCATACAAAATACTTTTGTTTTATAGTTCATCGTTATTTTTTAATAATGCATGGGAAGCTCCGAACTAGTGTCCGGGAATTGCCAGGGAAAGCAGTGAACGCGAGACAGTGGATAGAATATTGCAGTAAACGGTGGACGGTACCCAGGAGACAATGAGTGCGCACTGCCAGTAGACGCGGACGCGGACCTCGACCTTCGCGAGCATATTGGGCTCTCGGCACTTCTTCCTACTATCGCGTAGAGCCTTATATGGACGTTTTATATTTTATGTATATTTCCTTGTCTAAAACGAAAACAAGATTCGTTATAATGTTGTGCGAATTTAGGAATCAAATGACGCAATAAGTTTTCCAAGTATAACTAATTCCCCGCCGTCTCCGCCCAAATTCCATCTTATACCCTCCATTACCTTAGTAAGCGGGCTTAAATATAAGTTTGCTATCAGCATGTGCCGCTGGCACACAAAACACAGTTCTCAATTCTACTATACAGTAGCAATAGGCAGCTCGCTTACTAGGTAGTGAAGATTATCTCCACATTTATGCACCTCTAACCATAATTGATACAGGAAGAGGGAGAAATGTTCCATGGCACTGTACACAAAATTTTTACAATACGATATACGAGTATGTATAACTAGTTCATTTTTACAATACGATATACGAGTATGTATAACTAGTTCATTTTTACAATACGATATACGAGTATGTATAACTAGTTCATTTTTACAATACGATATACGAGTATGTATAACTAGTTCTTTTTTACAATACGATATACGAGTATGTATAACTAGTTCATTTTTACAATACGATATACGAGTATGTATAACTAGTTCATTTTTACAATACGATATACGAGTATGTATAACTAGTTCATTTTTACAATACGATATACGAGTATGTATAACTAGTTCTTTTTTACAATACGATATACGAGTATGTATAACTAGTTCATTTTTACAATACGATATACGAGTATGTATAACTAGTTCATTTTTACAATACGATATACGAGTATGTATAACTAGTTCATTTTTACAATACGATATACGAGTATGTATAACTAGTTCATTTTTACAATACGATATACGAGTATGTATAACTAGTTCATTTTTACAATACGATATACGAGTATGTATAACTAGTTCATTTTTACAATACGATATACGAGTATGTATAACTAGTACGATATACGAGTATGTATAACTAGTTTTTTACAATACGATATACGAGTATGTATAACTAGTTCATTTTTACAATACGATATACGAGTATGTATAACTAGTTCATTTTTACAATACGATATACGAGTATGTATAACTAGTTCTTTTTTACAATACTATATACGAGTATGTATAACTAGTTCATTTTTACAATACGATATACGAGTATGTATAACTAGTTCATTTTTACAATCGATATACGAGTATGTATAACTAGTTCATTTTTACAATACATTTATACGAGTATGTATAACTAGTTCATTTTACAATACGATATACGAGTATGTATAACTAGTTCTTTTACAATACGATATACGAGTATGTATAACTAGTTCATTTTTACAATACGATATACGAGTATGTATAACTAGTTCATTTTTACAATACGATATACGAGTATGTATAACTAGTTCATTTTTACAATACGATATACGAGTATGTATAACTAGTTCATTTTTCAATACGATATACGAGTATGTATAACTAGTTCATTTTTACAATACGATATACGAGTATGTATAACTAGTTCATTTTTACAATACGATATACGAGTATGTATAACTAGTTCTTTTTTACAATACGATATACGAGTATGTATAACTAGTTCATTTTTACAATACGATATACGAGTATGTATAACTTTGATTATACCTAAGTATCCCCACTCCCGTCATTAAAAGCTGAAATTGAAGGTTGTGCAGTGATAAAGGACTTAATTTGCGGAGGACTCTTAACAACTGGGGCCGAATTCAGGCTCTTTTTAAGGATAAGATATTGTCCCTATCCTTAGGGTTAAAGATTTACTTAATTGCGGTTCCGATTCCATGTCAATGACAATACATTTATAGAGGAGTTTGTGGTTTAATTAACACAATGTTATTAATAACTACAGGTGCAACACACATACTTAATACGTTACTTTGCATTATTATAATTTTCAGAATTTAAATCAGCTTTTTTGTCATTTCGGGTTTGTGGCACACTCGTATGCATCACGAACTTTGTTATTTCGGTTATTTTAATAATGTGACAGAAAATCACCAGTATTGCTCAAAGAACTTCTGATTTTGTTAAAACTGCGCAAATATCGATATTCTTAAAGGACGCCATTCGCTGAATAACAGCTGTCACCCGAGAGAACCGGAAAGCTATCAGTGAAATCGCTACTTCGATTAATCTATACTACAAATCGGTTTACATTATGAAAACCAAAAATACGCTTTGGATAAATTGAAACTTTTTTCTAGAAATCTCTTGATAAGAATTAAAATAAAATTGTTAATTACTTTTCAAAAAAATATAAGCGTAAACTACTAAATGATATAAAAAAATTATGAACGCGTGTAGGAAATAAGCTTAAAAAAATATTGCTTTATAGCTAAGACTATCTGTGAAAGAATCCTTTGGTTATTATTTTTTCTTTCTTACAAAATTCTACACAAAATAAATAAAAACAGCTTTTTGCGCCCACAACAAATAATTCTAGATACCCCTTGCCAAGCGAATTTTATGTCCATTACCTATATTCGTGGTGACATAAGACATACAGCTTCTAGCAATATTTTTGGCAATATTATTTTTTACGACGTACAACACAAGAAACCACAACAAACTATATATACCAAAAATATACAAAATATGGACTAAAATCTTTAGAATATATAGCATACAAATAATACAATAAATTATCCAACAATATTAAAAATGCAAGCCGATGTGA
The DNA here is from genome assembly GCA_022606495.2 of Halesus radiatus. NCBI lineage: Eukaryota > Metazoa > Arthropoda > Insecta > Trichoptera > Limnephilidae > Halesus > Halesus radiatus. The sequence continues at coordinate 41,322 of JAHDVE020001693.1, read as the reverse complement.
AAGGCCTCAAAGTAAGATGCTTAAACTCTATTATTTGAAAGATTACTTTAAGGATTAATGGTGTGATGTGTCTCTGTAATAAGTATAACTATATGATGTACCAGTGATGTGTTTATTTATAGTAAGTGTCTCTGTACCCTTATATTATAATATACCAGTGATATGTCTTTATTACAAATGCAAATTATGTATTGTAAATGTTGTTAATGTACTGTAAATATTAATTACGTATTTTAAATATTATATGCGTTTGTTTCTAAAAACTGTACTGCATATTCTTCGTGTGATCCCACAATGAGTTTCTTATTAACTCTTGCGAATACAATGCATAGTGTATTGTATACTTTTTAATAAAAATTAATAAAAAGCCTATTCCTCTTAAGCAAAAAGTATTTAAGCATAATCGGGACAATGTCTTATTCTTGAAAAGAATCGGAATCGGGCCCTGAACGAGAACTTGGCTTCACTAACATACTAATATTATCTTCTACTTTAGGATTAGTAGAAAAGAAAACTGGGAGAGAAATAAAATTTACCAAAGTCTTTAAGGTATACCGATAATATCATTGCATTTAAATTTGTAGAGAATTTGTAATGGAAATATATTTAAAAAAAAAATGGTAGTATAAATTCATAGATACGGATTAAGATTACGGAAAAATAAACCAACGATGGTAATGAATATGTTGCTAGACTTTACACCCAATAAATGTTGAGCGTTGGTTCGTGAATACGAATAGTTGCGATACGTAATAACGTACGAGCGGTTTGTATGGAGAGTGGATAGGTCCTAGTATGTAAATAGATGGGAGGTTTTACACTTTGCAGTGGATCGGAGCGCAGAGATCAAGGCTCTTGTGGTATTATCGATACGCAAATGAATTCAAGGAATCGGCGTCCGGTACGACGCGGAAGTAGCGCTAGCGCTCGGGGGGTTTTGAGGTAGAAGATGTTTCATGATGTGTGCTATCCAACCATTTCTCCGTGTTAAGGTGGTGAGCTTTAAGGCTCCGGCCGTAGGTTCGTAGGTTCGAAACGCAGCATTGGAAAATAAAATAACTTTAATTTTGTAGGTGTTATTTCACATACGGACCTCATCTTGACATATGTATATGTTATATATGGACAAACATTTGGTGATACTAAAGTTACTCTTTGTACTTTGGTGCTATGAGGAAAAAAAACATTTAAAATTGAGTACTAAAAAAAGATAATATTATCGAGTAATATTGATAAGATTAGGTTACGTATCACTCCGCTTTATGAGCCGAGGACGAAACTCAGTAATCTTAACATATATGTATTCTAAGTTATTCTTAACATATTACATACGAGTATATATATAATACGTAAGAATGCACGTATTCATAACATTACTCCCACAGTGATCCTTAGGTACATATTAATCAGAAAAAAATACAAAATATTATACAGTACAAACAAAGCGATACAATGAGAAACGTTCACAATAATAGAGCAAAAATAGCAAAATTTTAAGAAAGGAGTCAGTTTATGCTCAGCAATATATTCCGAGATTACAGAAAAGTAAAACAATAATGTAACTGAAACAAAAACGACTATCGGAGGCTTGGAAAAATGGCTTATTAATTAAACTAAGATTTATCGATAGCAGGATTTTTTAAAATAATAAGACCGTTTAAGAGGGCTTTATCGAAAAGACGAAGGTAACTTATGGGCTGTTAATTCTATTCTCCTCGAATCTCAGAGAAACGATTCCTCCTGTCGATATATTAATATTCTAATTTAAAATTAATTAACGGAATTGTGTAGGTAGGGTCCAACGGGCGAAAAAGATTTAAAATGACGGAAAAAAAAGAAAAATAAATTGAAGTAGAAAATTAAGAATTTACAATTGGGAATAAATGTCGTAATGCAAATTTTTTGTGTACAGGGCCAGGGACCACTTCTCCCCCTACCTGTGTCAACTGTGATTAGAGGTGCACACATGCGGAGATAATCTTCTCTACCCAGTGGCGGGCTGCCTATTGCTACTGTAGGGCTTTTATTTAATTTATTTCAAAGAATTGTAAACTGTGTTTTATGTTCTAGCGGCACTTGCTGATAGCAATCTTATACTGAAGCATGCTCATTAAGGTTACGGAGAGTGTAAGATGGAATTTGGGCGGAGTCGGAGGGGGTCGGTGCTGGGGGTCCAGGGGACGAGATTGGAGATAGAGAGATTGGAGTTGGATTCTAATTTGGAGTAAAATGTTTTGACTAAATCTATTATATGTTTTCGGAGTGGAGGAATTTACGAGCCCATCTTAATTATGCTATTCCTAAGGAAGCAGGGACTTTTGGTGAACCGTCGTAGCAATGCATTCTGGAATGATCTTAGCCTTTTTGTATTTGAAGTAGCCCATACATTTGGGAATAATGACATAATGTATTCACCTCCATTGGGTGCAACGGGCAAAACGCTAGTTTGTTATTATTGCTGATCTAATTTTTCCTCGACATTTTTTTTATACATTTCGAATAGGCATTGAAAGAAAAAATCCCACTCACAAGGAAGCAAGTAAAAGTAAAAAAAACTTTTATATAATTTAAAAATGTTAACGACCCTGAAAATCTTAAGGCATACGCATACATAAATGTAATAGCAAGCGGTTCTCGTCCTACCGTATAAGGAAAATAATCTAATACCGCCAACGCTAAATAACGTAATATAAAACTGCCAGTTTAGCAATCTCTTCATTAATAATGTTTATCTTATAAGGAAACATTTATCAAGATTTTCAATGTTACAAAAACTGTAAACCTGAATGGAAATAAAAAAAAACAAACATTCCGTTTTAATGATGGTAACAGGGAATGTTTTGTGTGCAAAGTCACAACAACTGCTGGAGTTCAGCCACTTTCACTGATGCTGCTTATTTTAGAACTTCTACGCTACGTTCAGACCATTTTGAGTTTTTTTTTTTTTAAATCCCTTTACTTTTCTCAGAATATTACCAGGAAATACTACCTAATTAATCCACGTATGGGTGCTATCCGGCTATTCCGATGGATTAATGGTTTGTGGGTTCAATTCCTAGAACTCCATTAAATTATTATTTTTTAATTTAACGCATATAAAATTTAATTAAGTATCTTTAGTTTTTATTATTGTGACAATTGTTTCGGCGTTCAAAGCCATTTTCAAACTCCTCAGATTTGGTCACTAAACATCTGTGACGTGCATTGTATTGCAAGGTAGGTTGTGTCTAGTTTTTCAAGTAGGGGTAAGAATTTTGCATTAAATTGATTGCTGCGATCACTTGAATAAATTAGCGTACACGTACCTTACCAAGTTTTTCGAAAAAATGCATTTTGGTCAGATATTATACGTTTTTATTATGGTAGGCACAGCTTTTCAGCCTTTATGCACACCACTGATAAATACGGTATCAGCCATTTCAAGCAATAAAAATCTAAATTCCTGAAAGGATATGCTACTGGTAGTATGCACCACTCTGGAACGAGATTGTGTTATTTCAGAAGTGACTATTCAAGAGTTTCATCTGTTCGAAGCTACCTTTTGAATGTTGTGAGGTTAAAGGAATTGCTGGAGCAGTGGCGTGCATTGCTCTATGTCCAAAGGTATTCTGTGAGTAGTTTTTCAAGTTCGGGTAGTAGCAAGTACAAAAATCACTATGCGAATATAAAAAACACAGCGGTATGTTTCACTTTGTGCAAGCAGTATGCGGATATTGGGGATGCATGGTTTTGCGTTATGTATCCCGCAAACAAATTAAAATTGGGGAACTTTGGGCAAAGGTAGGTTGCAACCGAAAAGTAAAAAATCATCAAGGAAAAACATTTTATTGATATTTAACAACTGTGAAACAAAAAAAGTTATCACATCATTTTTAATAGAAATTCGTAATGTTTTTAAGTCTATATTGTAATTTTAACAAAAACAAAATAATGTGATGCAAAAAGTCCCGACAAACTGCATTTTTGTAGTAATTTGATATATCTATATAAAATAAACATATGTAACAAACTTAAAGAATAATAATTCCTCAAGAATCTTACTCAAAAATATTTTGTACATACCACGACAACAATAAATCGTAAATAAAATAATATTTCCTTATTATCTAATACAAATAGTTTCTTTCAGCTAGCCAAGCTTTCAATATATTTATTAACCGAAAGGTTTTTTAATTTTTTTTATTTCAGCGGGTAACATATTAAACATATATATTAAACAGCTAGGAATCATGTGATCTAAAGTTCTTTGTCCATTGTATGCTTAGGAACTATTAATCCTCCATTAAAATTGAGACGAGTATTGTAAGTGTGCTCTAGTTTATTTGTATTTTATGTAGGGTTATTAATGTGCTGTAATATAATTTTGTACCACAGAATTGATCTCACTGAAATAATTTCGACTGATAAAAGTATGGAATATGATGCCTTTGTTCGTATAAACTTTTATAAACTAATAATTTAACCAACGAATTTTGCACTAATGAACATGATTATTTTAATTGTTCGTTTTTCTTAGGGTATGCACAGCTTTTCAGCCTTTGTGAACTGCACGCCACTGGTAGAGAGGAAGGAGAAAACTAAAATTAAGGTTGGGAAGAGCATAGTTATCCGAATATGATCAATAAACACACACAAAGCCAAATGGAACGAGGTGAAATATAATGTTAATTTATTATTCTCGTTGGTACGCGAAAATACCCACGTAATTTTTGATTTGTCCGCAAGTTTCAGACCCGTGGGTGCACCCATGGTCCAGAGACAAGGAACTTATCGCTTTCTTGCGGAGGTCGTCGATATTGAGCGGGTTTTGTTGCATAATTCCGTTATATTTGACCTTACGCAAATATGCACAGAGCAAAAAGATAATAGTTACGTCTGTGGCGCGATTCCTCGGAATATTATATCAAGGGCACTTATATACAAGTAGGTACAATTTACTTGGAAGATAGTTTTAATATATTAATCTCTTATAAAACTAGTTTAAAAAAACATATTTTGACAATAAGAAACTCCAGTGAAAAATATCACGACTTAAAAATATGCATATTCATATAGCCAGTAAACACCGATTCTGTATATATGTCTCATTATATTATGTGCGTATTATTTATAAATCGTTATTGCATCTCACCAAAACACCTGTTATATCGCAATCTCGATATATGACGTCACGGGTCTCGTACTTGGAGCAGGTAGACGAGTTTGTGTATTTGGGAAGTATGTTTACGAGAGATGGAAAGACTGATAGGGATATTGAAAGAAGGGTGAATGCAGGAAACTCCATTAACGGAGGACTGAACACGGTTGGCGCTAACAAAAAGTTGTCCAAAGAAGCGAAGCTAGCAGCCCACAATGGAGTGCTGATACCAACCCCGATGTATGGCAGTGAGGCATGGAACTGGCAGAGGAAGGATGAAAGTAGACTGAATACTGTAGAAATGAGATCTCTGAGACGAATGTGTGTAAAACCATATATGATCGTGTGAAAAATGTTGAGATTCGTAAAGAATGCAAGGCTGATGTAAGCGTAGTGAGCAAGATTAAGAAAGGGACGCTTAGATGGATTGGGCATGTAGAGCGAATGAATGAAGAAAGGAGTGTAAGGAGAATATATGACGCGAATGTGAATGGAAGAAGAAGCCAGGGACGTCCAAGGAAGACGTGGCACGATCAAGTGAATCAAATACTTGAGTCGGGCCATGTCAGAAGTCGAAATAACAGAAGAGAATGTATGAGAGGTTGTACGAAAGTGAATGAAGGAAGAAGTGTATGCCAAGATCGAGTTGTTTGGCGGTCCGTCCTCTCTGCCTACCCCTGCGGGGAAACGGCGTGATGGTTAGTTGGTTAGTTAGTTAGTTAGGGTCTCGTACGCGCGTATTCTGGTTTTGAATTTGTATGGATTTTTACTATATTTTTTATTTGAATGTATTTTTTTTAGTTTTGGCGAAATTTTAACTTTTATAATTGTTGTTGTATTATGTAATGAATGAAATAAGAATATATACAGCAAACTAATTGTCAATACAGATATTGTGTAATGAAAGAAATAATAATATTTACGGCAAACCAATTGTCAATACGGATATTATGTAATGAAAGAAATAAGAATATTTACGGCAAATCAATTGTCAATAAGGATATTATGTAATGAAAGAAATAAGAGTATTTACGGCAAATCAATTGTCAAAAACGATTTTATGTAATGAAAGAAATAAAAGTATTTACGGCAAATCAATTGTCAATAAGGATATTATGTAATGAAAGAAATAAGAGTATTTACGGCAAATCAATTGTCAATAAGGATATTATGTAATGAAAGAAATAAAAGTATTTACGGCAAATCAATTGTCAATACGGATATTATGTAATGAAAGAAATAAGAATATTTACGGCAAATCAATTGTCAATAAGGATATTATGTAATGAAAGAAATAAAAGTATTTACGGCAAATCAATTGTCAATAAGGATATTATGTAATGAAAGAAATAAGAGTATTTACGGCAAATCAATTGTCAAAAACGATTTTATGTAATGAAAGAAATAAAAGTATTTACGGCAAATCAATTGTCAATAAGGATATTATGTAATGAAAGAAATAAGAGTATTTACGGCAAATCAATTGTCAATAAGGATATTATGTAATGAAAGAAATAAAAGTATTTACGGCAAATCAATTGTCAATACGGATATTATGTAATGAAAGAAATAAGAATATTTACGGCAAATCAATTGTCAATAAGGATATTATGTAATGAAAGAAATAAAAGTATTTACGGCAAATCAATTGTCAATAAGGATATTATGTAATGAAAGAAATAACAATATTTACGGCAAACAATTGTCAATATGGATATTGTGTAATGAAAGAAATAAGCATATTTACGGCAAACAATTATCAATACGGATATTGTGGTAATGCTATTATTATTATTCGAGTTAGTTTAAAAAAAGGAATATAATTTTGTTACTTATATTTAGTTATAGTTTATTATGAATAGAATATAAATTTGTGTACGGTAAAGCTCATCCTTGTTTTGAAATTTGACATTCTAACCTCAAAATCTACCGGCCAAAAATAGGAGCGTTTTGACGGAATTTGAAAAATTGAAGTTTTTTTTATCTATGAAAAGTGACCAAAAGAAAAAATATTGATTAATAGTGAGAAAAAAAATGCCTGGAGTTCCTCATTACATTTTTAATCTGTGGTTTCGCAGAACTAAATATTGTTGGTACTATCTCATTTCCTGATGGTGATGAACATACTTGACCAAAACGTTCAAAAGGTATTCCTTATGAATCCAAAGAAATTAATTCTGAAAAAGAGTGCCAATCCATCAATCCTTTTATTTGACTCACATCTGTTAGCCGAGAGAAATACCATTGCCATTCGTCTAGTTAGTGCTTCAATTTTGGTGCTTAGTATACTCGTATGTAAATCTACCATCATAAAATATTAAGAACACATTTTTACTCCAAAAACATAATATAATGAAATAAAAAATGAATATATGGAACGTTCACAGGTGTTAGATGTTTCTTTGTGAATTTTTCAAACATCTTTCCAGACAATCATATCCATAAATGGAAGAAATGCACGCGTAAATTGTTCATGTAGGCTAGCCGGTTAGTACTTACCTAAAGTCACTTATAGAACAGGTAAAAAGTTTCACGCACCGGTGGGCAAATGCGTCCACAGCCCGCAACACTGTAAATAACTAAATGTGTAAAAAAAAATTATGTCTACTAAAAACTTCTTAAGATTTTTAAGGTAATTTTATAAATATTCTCCAGTACTAAAAATTATAAATATTTTAAATAAATACCAACTTTCCTTGTGCCACCAATCTTCTAATAAATGTAACGTCAATAAAAATGAGGATAAAATAGCAACTGTAAAAATCATATCTTCTCTAAGCTTAAATATTCTAATAAAACTTTGTTTATCTGAGGTGACCTGCCAGGTGCCAGCCACAGGTAAGTATGTTTTTCTGTATCTGTTTGTACACAATTAGATAGAGAATTGGAAGTATTATTTGTACAGCGCCCTTGAGGTGATTTTTCACAAAACAAACTGCACCATACAAATCATTCAATTATTATTATTATCTTTTTTATATGATTTACCATCAGTGCTATATTTTTTATTGTTAATTTTGTTGTTTGGCAATTCGCCATACAGAGCATCTCAAAAATCTTCTCTGACTCAAATCTCCCGAAAGAATCCAGTTCAAGCTTTGCTGGATGGTATTTAAATTAATTAACGGGATGGCTCCGGCTTACCTATCGGAACTATGCATCCCTGAAAATTCCAATTCACGACAGTCAACTCTTAGATCAGTGACGTCATCGGCTATCAGTAGGCTAAGGAACCAAAGCGCACACCAGATACTAAGTTTGGTGAGCGTGCTTTCACCGTGTCAGACCCGAAAGCCTGGAATAAACTGCCATACGATCTAAGATTGATTAAAGAATCGACAGAATTCAGAGGAAAACTCAAAACTAATCTCTTCGGAAAGTCATTTTCATCAATGGGTCAGTTGCACATCTAATTAACAAACCGATGCTAGCCGTTAGTACACACCTAAAGTAATTAACAGAAAAAATTGAAACTTTTCATAGTCCGCGACATTGTAAATAAATAACTATAAATATTTGTAACTGTAAATAATTATTAACGAAAATCTCAAATAAAATAATGTTTAAAATAAATGCCTACTCATCTTTTACCTTCTAAAAAATATAATATCAATGACAAATAGGATTGAAACAGTAACTGCAATATCATGCAATCTGCAGTGTTTTCTAATATTGTGTCCTGTGCGTGTAAAATCATATTTTCTCAAGCGAAAACTTTTTAATTTAACGTTTTAATCTGGAGTTACCTACCAGATAAGTATGTTTCTGTATCTGCTTGTACATAATAAGATAAACCCTAGCAAGTAGTATTTGTGCAGCGCCCTTGAGGTGATTTTTCACAAAAACGGGGTTATACAAGACATCTTAGTATTATTATTATTGTGTATTAAAGGTCTGTTAATAGTGTGCGAAATATTGCTTCCTTCAGCGCTGCACGTTGTCTAGCTAGCAGCGGGTAACCCGACGCCCGACTGCAGCATCAAAACTGCATTCCTTCACTTTCTCAAGCTGCAATCTGAGCACATAGATAACACTGCGACAGCTCCCACGTGTTGGATTATATGACTCATTATTTTTGCTTTGATGATACCTCCAAGGGCGAAATGCAATCCCACGTAAAAATAATTACCTTGCAAAACTAATAAAAACAATAAAAAACATATTTAATTGTCTTAATAAGGAACTCCAGTGAAAAATATTATGCCTTTAAAAATATGTATTTATACAGATCAGCAAAATCTGTTATATATTTATACGTAGAATTTATAAATCGTTATTTAAAAGTGCATAAATTATCATCTCATCAAAACACCTTGTTATATTGGTACCATTGCATTTGGAACATCTGACGTCATGTGCGCATTCTGTTTTTGGATTAGTATGGAAATTTTTATTTTTCTGCCTTGTTTTGTATATTAAATATGTATTTTTTTGGTTTTGGCGAAATTGGAACATAATTTGGGTGACTTCAAACACTGTAATTGTTGTTCAATATAAAAAAAACTAATATTTATGATATAAATTAGAGTATTCATGAGCAATACAATTATCAATACAAATATTGTGATAATGTAATTTATCAATACTATTATTATTCTTAAAGTTTCTAAGATGGTAAGTAATGTTATTAAATATAAAAAAAATATAAATTAAATATAAAAAAAATCATAGGAACAAACTACTGTGCAACGTTGTCCTTGAAGCGTCACCAAAAAATTGGAAATCTTTGATAAATGCTGGACGAGTAAACGTAGGATATCAACGTCTTGTAGTAGAAGATCAATCACCGGTGATGCAATGCTACCAATGCCTGGGTTTTGGTCACACCCAACGTTTTTGTACAGAGAAGATAACTTGCTTTCACTGTGGAGAAAGTCATAAATATGACACATGTCCCAACAAGGCGAAAGAACCAACGTGCTCAAATTGCACCGGAGTTTCAAGAACCCACCGGGCAACAAATCCAGATTGCCCACTCTGGAAGCTGATGGATGAGCGCTTCAGAGAAAGGATAGACTACGTGGGACACTGCTAAAGGCAACTTCAAGGAAAAAAATGTTTCAATATACAAGAATACATCACTAAAAGCTCCTGTATGCGTATTATGTACATGAATGCTAGAAGCATTAGAAACAAAATTGACGAAATTGAAGAAACTCTAAAAAACATTTCAGAAACAGTTCATATTCTCGTAATCACGGAAACCTGGCTACGTAAAGGAGAGGAAACTTTTTTCAATATTGCCGACTACTCTGGAAATTTTGCTTCCCGTGAGATGGACAGAGGAGGAGGAGTCGCCATTTACATGCATAATACACTCGACAATAAAAAAATCGAAGAATGCGGCAGTGAAAATACCTTTCTAGGAATTAGGATTACGGCAAAAATATTAAACCTCTAAATCTGTATGTTTTTTACCGTAAGCCGAACTCAAATATAACAGACTTCTTTGACTCTTTAGAAATAATATTAAATAAACACAAACAAGACACATTACTTATTGGAGATTTCAATATCGATATTTCAAAAGACACTGATATTGCACGGAAATATATTCACACCTTGAAATCGTATAACTTTTATGTATGTAACACAATATTTCCCACAAGAGTAACTAACAACACCAGTTCGCTAATAGACCACATAATTACAAATAGGACAAATAGTTCCGGAAAAATCTCAAATATTGATGATCCCCTTAGTGACCATAACATACTTATATTGGATTATGAAAATTCCCTAAAAAACCTCCCCAATAACAGATCCGCAAGAAACCTATCAAATGCTTACAAAATAAATTATCAAAAATTAAATAACACACTTAAAACTTGTAAATTTACCCATTCGTCTGACGATGTAAACAAAAATTATAATAACTTCGCTGACTATCTCCAAAATGTTATGAATTCGTGTAAAACAAAACTAAAAACTAATATAGGAGACAAAAGACCTAACAATACTCCATGGTTTGATGCAGAACTTGATAGGCTGATTAAAAAACGAAATAGCATATTTAAACTTTGGAAACGAAATCAAGGAAGTATTCCTTTGACAACAGAAAAAAATAAAGCTCGTAATACTGTCACCAACTATAGAAGATATATTAAAACTAAGTATTATACGAATTTGCTTAATGAAAACATGAATAAGCCACAACGAACATGGAAAACAATTAACTCCATTATATCAAATAGCTCCCGAAACCCAACAATAGCTTGTAAATTGCTAGTCATAAATGACGAAGAAGTAAAGAACCAAAGGAGATTGCAACCGCTTTCAACACATATTTTCTCTCAGTTGGGGAGAGTCTCGCATCAGTCATAAAAACTTCAAAAACTGATTTAAATACCATCTACACGGCACCTCAAGCAAAACAATCTTTTAACATGATCGGGACAAATAAAACAGAAATCTTACGGATCATATCCAACCTCAAATCTAAAGCGGCAGCTGGTTCCGATGGTATAACCTCTCTCCTTCTCAAAAACTGCAAGGAGGAACTGGTGGATGACCTCGTATTTTTAATAAATCTCTCTCTGTCAAAAGGTATCTTTCCAGACAAACTAAAAGTTGCAAAAATTATTCCTATACATAAAGACGAATGTAAAAAAAATGTCCAAAATTATCGTCCAATCTCTATACTTCCAGCTATCTCCAAAATTTTTGAATGTGTCATCAAAGAAAGACTATTGAAATATCTCGAACAAAACAAAATTCTCACCTCAAAACAATACGGTTTCAGACGACGATCTAACACTAAATGTGCAGCTTTCGATTTCATATCAAATCTGCAGAAACATATTGACCATGGAGATTTTACAGCGGCAATATTTATTGATCTAAAGAAGGCGTTTGACACGGTGGACCATAACGTATTGATCGAAAAACTGAAACATTTGGGTATTGTTGGTACTCCTCTGGAACTTTTCAGATCTTACCTATCAAATCGCTTTTCGGCAGTAGAACTGGGTGGAGAAATGAGTGAATTGGGTGAAATAACATGTGGAGTGCCACAGGGATCAATTCTTGGACCGTTGCTATTTCTAATATATGTTAATGACATAACAAAGTGGGGCATTAAAGGAACTCTTCAACTTTATGCGGACGATACTGTAATTTTTTATAACAAAAAAAACCTAGCGGAACTCGAAATGGAAATGAATGCCGATGTTTCCCATCTCACAACCTGGTTGAGAATAAATAAACTGACCCTTAACGTAAAAAAAACGCATTATTTACTATTCGGCAACAAGAAAAATTCCAGCCTCGATATCAAAATTGGTGACAACTGCCTCGAAAAGAAAACGACAACAAAATATTTGGGCCTTATAGTAGATTCTCAACTCTCGTGGGATCTCCACATAAATCATGTAAAGGAGAAAATTACCCCATAACTGGTGTGCTATATAGACTTCAAGGATTACTACCCATTCCGTTACTAACTGCAGTATATTACGCCATGGTACATTCACACATTTCCTATCTCTGCTGTATCTGGGGCTTTGCCTCGAAGAAATTGATTGCTGATCTGCAGGTGGTTCAAAACCGAGCCCTCAGAAATGTTTTTGGACTTCCATGGGACACTCATGTCAGGGACATCTACTCAGTTTCCGGTATCCTTCCAATCACGATCCTTCCTAAGTATGAAATCACCAGCACCATCCTACAAATTACTCAACAATCAACTCACACTAACGTCAAGCCACTTTACAATCAAGACATCCACAACCACAATACTCGAAATAACAATAAAATCCGCATTCCTCAAACACACACTACAAAATATGGAATAAAATCTTTAAACTACATTGCCTACACACTTTATAATTCGCTTCCAGATATGTACAAAACCATCCAGAAAAATAAAAAATCCCAAAATGATGGTATAAAGGAATACTTTTTAAGGATTTTTAAAAATGAAAATCAGTAAATCCATATTTGTATATTTTGTTGTTCCCTTATATGTTTTCTCTTGTGTGTTGTTCTATTTAACTTGGCCTTATAAAATTATTTCTGTCTGTATGTGAAACTTCTATTTTTGATATTTTGCTGTCAATGTAAAATTGTATGTACTATCTCCTACTTATGTATTGTAAATTCCTCCCGTCCTAAAATGAGTTTTGAAACTCATCGGGATTGCTTTAGCAAGAAATAAATATATAAAAAAAAAAAAAAAAAATTTACTTATGTTTAGTTATTGTTTACTATGAACAGAATATAAAATTATGTACGGTAAAGCTCATCCTTGTTTTGACATTTGACATTCCAACTTCAAATCTGACCGGCCATAGATTTGAAGCGTTTTGGCTGACTTTGAACAATTGAAACTTTTAAAATTATTTTAACTATGATAACTAACTTTAGAAAAAAAAATCCGATATTTAAGTTTGAATATCATTATTGATAAGAAAAGAAAAAAATGGACTGTAGTTCCTTATTATGACTAATTATATCGAACGGAAGGAAAACATCTAATGAGTCAAAGTGCGATTTTATGGTTCCTCTGTTTTCTCTCATGCACACAATACACGTCAAAGAGACCATTATTTGTTCTCCCCAGAGATCGATTCGCTGTATTTGAGAGTGTTATAGCTAACTTTGGAATTATTGGAACATCGACATCACTGCAGTGCTTCAAGAAGTTCTGTAGCGAATGGTTGCTGACTTAACTGTTGGTTGATAAATAATGAAATGGATACTTGTGTTTGTGATTTTTTAATTTGTACATTTTTACAGATGTGTACTTTTAAAAATGAAATTAAATTTATTTCATTTAAGAGATTATATGTAAGGTATTTATGCAACTTTATGGCACTACTTGAAGTCAGTTGCACCTCGGGCTCCTGAACTATTGATTACATTTTAAAGCAATCGAAATGACAATCTAGGCTCCTTTAATGGAAGGAATCTTCCCAACAGGCCGCCTATTAATATGCTTGGTGAAACCCAAGTGAACAACTCAGGTATGGGGGCTCCATCGAAGCCAGAGTAAAGCTGGCCTCCCAGAAGCTGGGCGTATTGTACGGGAACGTTAACATTTGACCAGAAAAACTTCAGATACTTTACTCGTATATTATACAAAAAATCACTGGACAAAACAAGACAAATTAAAAGTTTAGGTGAATTTAAAAGACAAAAGATACTATCAAACTCACAAATGCAATTAAAAAACACTTCAAAATAAGCTTAAAAAATCGAGAAAACTAAAATAATACATAGACATTCACATACTAGTACATGTACTTTATGTTATACGGTAAATATCCCACGCCGAATTGTACCTACATACATTATGTTGTTTATTATAACTACTAAATCGAAACTTATCAGTATGCTCTCTATCTTTTCTGTAATACAATATAATCCACCAACTGTCTAGCATTTTCACGTCATTTTCATGTAACACTTTAACTTTTTTATGTAATCGCAATATGTATTCTCCGCTTCTCTACACAAGCATTGCTTAAAAGCTTGAAATCTTTGAAAATCTTCTGATAAATATAACATCAATAGAAAAGGTGGATAAAATAGCAATTGTAAAAATATCATCTCTATGCTTTCATTTTCCAAATTTTCTAATAAAACTTTGTTCATCTGTAAGTATGTTTTTCTGTATCTGTTTGTACATAATTAGATAAATAATAAGAAGTTATATTTGTACAGCGTCCTTGATGTGATTTTTGACAAAAACGGCGCTATGCAAATCATCCAATTATTATTATTGTTATTATTATCAGAAGTATTATATTGTAAATTGAAATAAAACGTATTCAATGTCAATAAAAAAATAAAATTTAATCGCCACGAAACAATGGACAGTCAATAAAGGTCGTGCAATAGCCAGTGAACTCACTCGAGTCTAACCGCATGTACCATACTTCCAACCGTATTCTATATTTCCAATAACTATTATGTATCCTTATTGTTACCAATATTCTAACTAAAAAAAATATTTGAAAACTAGTCTGTTTCAACACAGGTCTGGTGAGACAGGCACAGTAAAAAATAATAAAAAAAAATTGGTAAAGTTGCACTAATAAAAAATAAATATTATTTATGAATGAATTAAAAATTACTTTGTACTAACCACTTTATTAATATATGCATAT
The DNA here is from genome assembly GCA_022606495.2 of Halesus radiatus. Lineage (NCBI taxonomy): Eukaryota > Metazoa > Arthropoda > Insecta > Trichoptera > Limnephilidae > Halesus > Halesus radiatus. Next base: position 26,076 of record JAHDVE020001693.1, on the reverse strand, counting down.
CAACATGTTTCGAAAGCGATGCTTTCTTCATAAAGAATACAAATATATAGTATTCTAAATACCCGATGAGGAAACCATCGCTTTCGAAACATGTTGATATTTATATATAATTAAAGTGATGAATATAAAGAAATTTTTATTAATTTTATTAATAATGACGCCACAAAGTGAATACCAATCTTTTGAAAAAATTATAAGTATTATTGGTTTTTAAATTTGCAAGTGTTCACACAAAAATTGTTTTTTTTTTAAAGCTTGTGGAATTCGGACGAAATCGGGTACTAACTAGATTAATTATTAAACAAACGTGTATAAATCAGAAATACGGATCAACAAACAGCGGATTTTGCAGTCATTGAAACATTGCATTATAATGAATAAGGAGCTCCAGTACATGTATGTTTTTTTAAATCAATAATGACTTTCAAACTTAAATAACAGTATGTTTCGTCTTTTTCTAAAGTTAGTTTTCATAGCTAAAATACTTTTAAAAGTTTCAATTTTTCAAAGTCCGCCAAAACGCTCAAAATATATGGCTGGTCGGTTTTGATCAGTTTTGAGGTTAGAATGTCAAATTTAAAAACAAGGGTGAGCTTTACCGTAGATAATTTTATAATAAATTCATGGAAACATGAGTAATAAAATTATGTACCTTTTTAGAAACTTTAACTCAAAGAATAATAATAGTATTGGGCATTAACATTGTCATAATATCTGTATTGATAATTGGTTTGCCCATGAATACTAATTTATTTATTAATAATAGTTGTTTATATTGAACAACATTTGTAGAGCTTAAGTCACCCAAATTAAGTTTAAATTTCACCAAAGCTAAAAAAATACATATTTAAAATACAAAACAAAATCGAAAAATAGAATGCGCACGTGACGTCAGATGTTCCAAATGCAATGGTACCAACATACCAAGGTGTGTTGATGGGATGATTTTGTATCCACTCTTTAATAACGATTTATGAAAGTTATATATTCAGAATCGGCGTTTGCTGATCTATATGAATATATATTTTTCACTGGAGTTTCTTATTATACCCAATAGGAAGAAGAAGAAGTCGAAGGATCATGTTATGACGGAGCGGCCTACCATATTACCTAAATGGACTTTCACAACGTCTTTGAACGAACGTTATTCATGTTTTTTGCACCAACGAATTAATAGTTTCCTGATTTTACTCCTTATTTAGTGCGACCTTCCAATCTACTGGAAACATCGACACTTCTAGTCGGCTCTCTCCCTCCTCCGCCGGCTCTGGCTGGTGCCTGCTGAGCTGTTAATTACAGTATGCTCTTCCAATTATAGAGCGGACAATCGAATAATTGGAAGATTGCTTCAAATCTCAATCAGCGCGACTAACTGTTCCTTACGTACTCGTAATACACGAGTATACAGGGTATTAATTGTTTTTGTGTTTAATTCGTAAATCAAATTTAATAACGTTATTATTAAGTTCTGCAAGTACTTTTAGTTTTTATTATTGTGACAGCTGTTTCAGCGTTCAAGGCAATTTTCAAACTGCGGTCAATCCACGTTGTGACGACTTACTTATAAGATTCAATCCCACACAATAAAAACAAATATAGACAAAGAACTTTGGAACACATGATTCTTAGTTGTATAAATATGTTACCCGCTGAAATAAAAAAAGAAAAAATAAACACATTGAAAACTTGGCTATCTGAAAGAAACTATTTGATTAATATATATTTTTTTTAAATACACAATGTATAGACGTACCCGACTTGCTTTAACACATGATTCCTGACCATAGTTGGGGAAAAAATTTAAATGAAAATTTGGTCTTCGGTGATGTTTTTTTTTCTTTTTTTTTTTGATTTGTAAAATATCACTTAGCCGAGTAACCGCCCAATCCCCTCCCCCATCTCAACCCTACCTGACAATTGACGGTCTCCGTGGTTCACTGGTTACGACCCTTTGCTACGAATTGGGAGGACGCGGATTCAAATCCCGGCGTGCGCAAGTAAATATTACCCACCGGAGTTACTGCCCAATCCAATCCCCCATCTCGACCCTATCTGTCAATTGACGGTCTCCGTGGTTCACTGGTTACCATCCTTTGCTACGAATCGGGAGGTCGCGGATTCAAATCCCTGCGTGCGCAAGTAAATTATTATAGATGGCATAGAAATATTATAGATGGTGGTAGAACACAACTTCGCATTTCGTTTAATCGGCCATTTTTTTGGTGAGTCTTTTTATAAGACTAGAAAAAAAAGTATCAGAATTAAAGAAATGATTGAAGTTCAAAATACGAAACCCTTTTTCCGAAATTGCCGTATTGGTCATTATGGTAATATATGTTTTTTAGAATATGACGCTATTTTTTAAAAATAATTATGCCTGAGCTTTATAAACACGCATTTTGATGATGTTTTTCTTGCGTAAATCGAAACATGCGGCCGGTTTTTACTGGGAATTTCAAGCTTGTCGCCACCTGCATAAGGAGTGCGTGATTTCGATCGAATTTTAGGAAGTTGATCGCCTTAAATTGTATTATTTCACAATTTATTCAATAAAATTAATATGTAGCATATTTGACGCGCATTCCAGAGCGATAAATACTGTCAGTATCGCCCTGGTGAAATACCACCATTCAGAATCGAAACGTTGCTTGAAATGACTTTAGCCGTGTTTGGTGACCAGATCTGAATAGCCAGGTACTTCCCCACCTTCCTCTACCCTATCTCCTTCCGCTCCTCAATACCTTCAGCCTCACAACATACCCAATCGGAGATGCCATAGTCTCGCTGTCTCCAGACGGTTGGGAGCAGCTGGGACTCTTGTGTGGTATAACATTAAAAAAATGGCCTACGAAATGTTTATGTTTTTTAGGTGAATTGCAAAAAGAAATGTCGCTGAAACTAAAATTTCATTTACGTTTTTTACTTCAAATAAGGTCAGGAATCACTGGTAAAAGTAAGTCACGTACGTCACTTCATACCTTGTATATTTCCTTGTTAGTAGACAAGTAGCGGTCAGTTAGCCACCGTTATGTGCCGGTGTAACCCACTCACCAATCAACTGAACGACCGCTATGCCAAATAATATGGTCTTTAACGCACATCTTGGCGTGATTGGTGATAATTGACGATTGGTGAAAGTGGCTGGAAGAAGCCTTGAGCCCCATCAACGGTTTGAAAAAGTTAGTGAAATGCAATTGATTAATATTTCACTAAGCCTTCTGATATATACGGGTGAACTTTGTCTTAGCTTTGCGTTTGCTCAGTTTTGATTGGTGGAAGCGACCCTAAATGCCTTTACTTAGTCTCGTTGCTCCAAATACGTTGGTGAAATTCAATTCGGTTAAAAAAAATTGTAAATTGGAATTGCAAAACAATAAATAAATACGTCGTAAAGGTTTTGGTTACTAGAAAAATTTTATTTAATTAAATTCTAAATAATCTATTGCTATTTTGACTTGACTATTTAGACTTTGATGTTTCAAAGACCCAATCATGGCTGATTACGTCTAAAAGGGATCGAAATGACAATCTAGTGTCCTTTAATGGAAGCAATCTTACCAACAAGCCGTCCATTGATATGCTTGGTGTAACCCTAAGTGACCAGCTATGGTATGGAGGCTCCATCGAAGTCAGAGTAAAGTTAGCGTCTCAGAAGCTGGGCGTATTGTGCAGAGCCCGCAGATACTTTAATAGTACACAACTGCTGACACTGTACAGATCGCAAGTGCGCCCCACTGTAGAATTTGGGAGCCACCTCTGGTCGGAAGCCCCAAAATATCTGAAAAAAACCTTTGACTCTGCGCAGAAACGGGCGGTCCGTTTGATAGATTCGTTTATCATAACAAACGGATTGCAATCTTTGGAGCACAGACGTCAGATGGGAATGCTGTTCTTGTTCTACCGGTATTTTAATGGAAGATGCTCTGAGGAAGTAGCGTCATTGATCCCTTCGGCACCGGTGCATAGTCGGGAAACACGCCAAACGCCCGCCCAACATTTGCAAACTGGTCGCTTTTACGACTCGTTCTTGTGTTCAACAGCTCGGCTGTGGAATAGTCTGCGGGCCTCTGTGTTTCTTCCCCCCTACAGCATGGGTCTTTTCAAGATTCGAGTTCACTCCTTCCTATACCCTAAAAGACCCTCCACACAGCATGCCCAAAGGTGATATAGGCCTCGAGGGAATTTTTTTTTCCGTTATAGGCTCCTGTGTGGAGTTAAAAAAAAACTTTGCTCAACTTTCATTGGAGAACTCGGAGACTTCCAAAGCGGACTTCAGGACGATGCTAAACTTTAATTAACATAGACATTGACAGATCGTGTTGACTGTTGACGTATTGGTGGGACCCGTCTGACGTCAGCGCGCATGCGCAGTACGGTATAAAGTCGGCGAGCACAAAGCATCACTAAAACTCGATTATAAATTATTGCAGACCGAGGAAGTGATTATTTCTGTCTCTTATAATTCAATATTAAGGTTCGTCGAAACGTCCGCGTCTGCTGTCAGAGCCGGAGGACCGACTGATTAAAATAATAATAAAAAATATATTTATAATTAAGTTCAGCAGTTCCCGATCTGTGGGTCGTGAAAAAAATGTGAAATTTAACAATTGCTTTTGAAACGCACGGTTTAGGATACCGAATAAATATTTCTCCACCTGTCTAGTATCTAGCTACCGACGTAGTAGTTTCCTCTGGGATATCTCACGCTAGGAAGTTATGCAATTCGTTTTTTTTCTATTTTAAATATTCCTACCATCAATATTGAGATTGACGATTAATTATTTATTTGATTATACGCCCATCTAGGGTTTTGAATGGATTTTAAAACATTATATAAAGAGCTATCAAAAATTACAAGTACATAGAGATTCTAAACCATAAAGTAATGAACAATATTTTTCATACGTTTAACAGGGACATAAAATAGAAAACAAAAACAATATTACAACACAAATCATTAACGCTACATTATCTATAGTAGTCACTCGGAACAAACACAAAAAGCCAAGTTTTGCGGTTATTTAATGTTGATTGCTTTTATTAGTGTTTTTAATTTAGTTTATTTTCATTCGAGTGGTGGTGACGATAGTTGGTGGGATGATGCCATTCCTTTGAGTCGCTTCTTCCTTCAGACTCATGGATGGATTCGTTAATAATCGTTTATACTCGTATTTACAAGGACTATAACGAAATTCTTGTAAATTAAATACCCACATTAAAAAGTACTTCCCCCGATCGGGCTAGTTAAAAAGATAGGCGGGTCACAAACGTTTGGTTCTGTTGATAAAATATACCATAGATGTTCTACCGCGCAAGTGTTCCAACTGGCCGGAGCCACTGAAACTACCGAATCTCCAAGTGAGTTTTGTAAAGTTTTAGAAAATGGGGAGGGATACGCGAAGGGGAAGTTGATGGTTGTAAATTATACGGCTATTTAGGCTTGGGGCTTCTTTTTAAGGATGAGACATTGTTTTTATCCCTAGGCTTAGAGACTTTAAGCTTAACTGCGGTTCCGGTCCTCGGGATGTAAGTTGTCATTCAGCGAAAAACATTCCTTAAAATATATCGATATTTATGAAGTTTAAAAAAAAAAAATTCAATATTGTCTATAAATAAGATTGACTATAAATATTATCAGCAAGTTACTTGTCGTATAATAATGCTATTAAATAAACCGAATTAACCAAATTGCAATGATTACAATGAACCTATTCGAAAAGCATGAAATGTTAGTTAAAAGTGATTTAAATTCTAAAAATTGTAATAAAATACACATGTTAAAACTAAAACTAAAACTGTAAATAATACTGTGATAGAAACCACAAATTCCTTCAAAAATGTATTGTCATTGACATGGAATCAGAACCGCAGTTAAGCAAAATGTCTTTAACTCTAAGTATAAAGACAACTTATCCTTATAATGAACCGGAATCGGGCCTCTGGTTTTTGAACATTGTCATTCATTAACCTTTTCGATTTTTAATAATGGTCTCCCTGCAAAAACGAGGTTCAGAAATTCTATGTAAAGCTACATATGTAAAATATTCCCCCTTTGCGCCCTTAAAGCGATTTTACCACGAACACGGTGCTCTGTAAGTAACCTAATATTATTATTAATAATACGTCATAAAATAAAACACAGTTTTATTTGCGCAAGTGCGCCGGGCTTTAAGCCTGCGACTGTGGATTAAACTCTAAAAAGCTTTCATAGAGGTTACAGTATACAGCACGGTCTGAGAACCCGTGATTTATAATTATCGGTAATGTATTTATAATACAAAAGTAAGTTGGCTTTATCTCCTGTTTATAGTCATGTCATGCCTATCATACTCCGTGGCACGGCACGGTGAATGTCATCCACAGCCGATAGTGCGACAGAGGCAGGGGCAGCGTATTCTATAGCTAACTTTACTTGGTACAGCGCACAGTCAGTCAAGTACCGACCACACGTTGGTGGATAGAGGTGACCCGCGGTCAGGTTCAAGTGGCATGTCCTCAACCCTCCACTGGAGATGTATGCTGTATCGCGTGCTATAGCTGCTCTGCGAGTTATAGAACAAGACAAGACTAGGTGTATCGGACGTAGTTAATTTTACTTTAATTTACCATATAGATGTTAACAGTATTACAATCCGGCGGCAAAGTTTCACCGCACAACTTTGCTGGCAATTTTGACATGTGAAGCGAGAAGGGTTTAATTGAAGGGCAAAGTAGAGAGACACAATCCGATTTTTTGATAAATTAGGTTCAAGATTGTCTCTGCCCCCTGCGGACCGCGAAATAACTCGCGGGACAAACCACCTGTCGAGCCGACGTCTGTGCCACGGTACCGCAGGGAAGTACAAGACAAAATCACAAAATCAGTGTTTTATTACCATCGGATCAACACCTCTACTTCGCCTTCACCTGCTTGCTTGCTTCTTCCTGGATCTTCTGCTTGAACTGGACTCCTCTCTTCACTCCTTGACCCTCTCCTGTTCTGGATCCTGCCATTCCTCTCCAAGCAAAAGTCTATCGCCTTTCTCAAGGCCCCGATACCTAGCTCCTATCTTTCCCCGAAGTGTCGAAGCGGCCAGCCCGGCCACTTCTTCTTCTTCAAAATGTGCGACAGGTATTTACACAACCTGTCCCGTACACCAGGGATAGGGTTCTAACAAAACCTTTTTGCATTGACACTGACATGCAAAATAGTCACCGATTGTTTAAAAAAATTACATTGAAACATTTTGAGTGTTCATATTTTTTAATTTATTGGCATTATCATTGAAGATGACAATATTTACCAATCTCAAATGAAACATGAAATAGAAAAATAATCTGGGAATCGAAATCAGGACCACTGCGTTTCTTACGTTTCATTTGAGAATTGTTATTATCTTCTTTAACGATTAAATATTACAATGAGGTTTATAAGCCTCTATAAGTTATTCCAATAAATTGAATATTCTTTTTAGAATTCTATAAAAGTCGATAGATGACTCAGATAAATAAAAATCGGATAAGTATATCGCGACACTATCTAGATTGCAAATATATTCGGGTGGAATTTTGCAATCATACTAAAAAAAACAGCATATGAGAACTAATTGAGGATAATTTTGGCAAGTCTTAGATTTAAGTAAGATATTGATCAAAATTACGTAAAATAAATTGTTCTCATTAGCTCAGTGGTTAGAGCGTTTTCTCGGTAAGACAGGTCCTCGGTTCGATTCCCAGATGTGACTGATACCTTTTTATTTGCAGCTTTTCCTGTTTAATTTAATATTTCCTGTTTTAATTACCTTGAGATTCTCATTCTAGAAATATGGAGTGGCCGAATGAAGTGTGGTGGTGGAGATGGAAAATGGGATAAAAGGCTACGAAATACTTACCTCTGATTACTAGAAGTAGTTCCGCTCTGCCATGGAAGTCATCTATAACCATATCCATATTGTGTGTACGAGTACGTGAAAAATTATAAAAATATTTGTGTACATGACGTCCCATGCCTACGTAATGTTCATTTAGATAACTACTGCTGGAAAACGGTTTTTATAAATTGAAGTAATTTTAATATATTTTTAATTAGTTTAACAGTGAGAAATGCTTAGAGACACACAACGACATGTGGGTGTGATGTCATTGGAATAAATGTAATTACAGGCCCAACTAGTTATAGTGTGGAGCAATGCATAGTGTCACATACCTACCCGTATTTATAGAAGTTAACGAAAATAGATACCGTGCTTTTTTATAAAGATTGATCATAAAACGTTAAAAACTTCAAAAATGTCAAAAAACGTCTAATCAGACCATAAAACGACAAAAACGTGAAATTATGTAAAATAAAGCCTAACACTATCTAAAACTTCTAATAACGCCATAGAACACAAATAAAACGTCCGAAACGTCAAAAACGTCAAAAACGTCAAAAAAACGTCAAAAACGTCAACAAATGTCAGAAAACGTCTAAAAATGTCTAATACCGTCAAAAAACGTCAAAAATTTAAAAAATGTTTAAAAACATAGTAAAACCTAAAAAAAACGTCAAAAAACGTCTAAAACGTAAAAAAAGTCTAAAAACGTCCTCAAAAGATCCCCAAAAGGAGGTAAAGATATTTCTGTCCTTATACACTCTTCCGAATAAATGTAATGTTCCGTATAATAAATTGTCGCTTGAATTGTCATCTAGGCTTAAACATAGAGGACGGTGTTGGATCTACTCGATGTGCACCCGGGACTATGGAAAACTAGTAGAGTGAAAGAATGAATAATTGTGTAATCGTGAAGAAGTGGAAATGTTGAAGAGAGGGGAAGCAGAAGATTGAATGACTTGAAGAGTGTAACACTAAAGGAGAAAGAGGAAAGCAGACGATTGAATGACTTGAAGAGTGTAACACTAAAGGAGAAAGAGGAAAGCAGAAGATTGAATGACTTGAAGAGTGTAACACTAAAGGAGATAGATTGCGGATAGAGTGGAAGAGTGGAACAGTTGATAAATGGAAGAGTGAACAAATGTAAGGGTAAAACGGTAGAAGTGTGAAAAAGGGGAAGATTGTCAAAATGGATGCTTGACCTACCATGTCCACAGTGCAGCGGGGCTGGATACGGGAGGGGGGAGGGAGAGCAGTGCGGGCCGTGGGACGTGTCAATGCCTTAACCTCGGCGTCTACTTTTACATTGAAGACAGACAATTCCTACTAATCATACATGTCATGAATAACTATTGGCGATATGATTTAGATTCTCACGGCCGATAGTATTATGTTGGTCACAGCCTTGCAGTGTTCCTGATGATGGACACTGCAGGCCCGGATCTGCCACACGGCTAAGGCGGCTATCGACTGGGGCATACAAATTGAATAATAAGGAACTCCAGTGAAAAATATAATGGCTTTAAAAATATATATTCGTATAGATCAGAAATGCCGATTCTGAATATATAACTTTTATTGTATATAATTATACGTAGATTTTATAAATCTTTATATAAAAGTGAACTAAAAACCGTACCATCAAAACACCATGTTCTGTTGGTACCACTGCTTCTGACGTCACACGTGCTAATTTTGAGCCCAACTATAACAAGATAAAGTTTTTTTCCGCTGTTTACCATGCGTATGGCTTATAATTTCGCTGTTTGCAGTGTTCATTTCGCTCGTAAAATCATTATGTTTGTTTATTGCGAGTACTTGAGAGTTTTTGCTTGAAAATTCTTACCAATTTTAACGAATTTGTCTACGTAATAATCTATACTCCGGCCCTTCCACAATACGACAATATCATTGGCACTTTGGTGATTATTTCTTCAGTTATTCTGGAAGCGGAGGATTTCTAATGATACTTCAAACCTATTATTTCTTACAATGCATAATATATTTATTTTTATTTCAAGCCATTACCTCAATGTTTCAAAACCAATTACCAATTATTTAACCTATAACCCCAAGTTAATACCTGTCTACTGCTGTCACGGACTGTTTTTCAAGTCCGCAGATGCGCATGCGTCAGTTTTCTGCGGAATGCATGCGCAGAAAACAGATAGAGGCTATTAACGCAAGCGATTCTGATTTGCCTTTCATACATAATTCAAATCATTAAAGGTTAAAATCGCATCCAAAAAATTCTAGCCAAATGATAACAAAGTTTGAGAGTTTAGAAATAGTTCTGTGTCACACCTATTCTTTTGTGATATTACCTAATATTGATATATTAGTCTGTCGGTATTATGTTATTCGTGGTGGGTGTCCATAAAGCTTTTTTCAAATCATTTTTGCATTGATTGATTAATTCTTCTGCCATTTATTATCGCATTATGAATTCTCCTGACACTCCTATTTTTTTTATGCGAACACCGCACAAGAGTCCCAACTGTCCGAAGCCAATGGTACTATAACATCCCTTATTGGGGTATGTTGTAAGGGTAAAAGGTATGGGGAGGAAAAGCCGATGGGGAAGAGGAAGGTGGGGAAGTAGCGAGCTATTCAGATCTAAACACTAAACACGGCTAAAGCCATTTCAAGCATCTTTCACTTTGGATCGCACCATAAATATACTATATATATTATTTTTAACGTATTAATTGTAAAACGACGCAGATTAATTAAATTAAATTTACATGCGCACGCTGAGATTTGAACCCACTACCTCCGGATTTGAAGTCGAGATTAAGAAAAAAAAAATTTTGAACTTTCTTCCGTTTTTGTCGATTTTGAATCCCGAATGACAAAAATTTCGGGATAAATCATTATAGTATATAATAATATAATACTTTTTGAAGAAGACAAAACTTGCGTACAATTTGAAATTAAAATGGTCTCTGTAGACCTAATAGTGTCTAGGACAAAACGGTTTAAAATTTCGTAATATTTTGTCATTTCTAGGTATTTTTATAGTTTTTTTTTTCATTGTTGACACCGAATTTTTATTGAAATATCGGCGATACTAATATTATTTAACGATGAATATCGAATACATCGACCACAGTCAGTAACGCCAGTACTTATTACCGATATGATAGACTGTCTATAGTTAGAGATAAGATAGACAACATAATATACCACTAGTACTGTTATGCTATATGTTAAATATCACTCGTCACATTGTACATTATATTATGATTTTTCTTCAAAAACAAAATTTGTCGCCATGCACTCCATTTTTTCTATTAAGTAAACCACCAACTCTATAATATAATCATGTAAACCATTTTATTTTTATTATTATTATTTTAAGCATCTTCTTGTGACATTTTAGGAAACATTACTGAATAAATATATAACCATCTGAACGCAATATGTACAATCCGCTTTTCTACACAATCATTGCTTAAAAGAGAAGTATAATATTGTAATGAATTAAATTGTACTAAATTTCAATAGTGAAAAAAAGATCATTGGAAAAAAAAACATTTGTACAGAGTCCTTTATGTGATTTTCGCCAAAATGGCGCTATAAAAATATTCAAAATATTATTATTATTATTATCATGTACCAAATCATTATTCAATAGATATGAATACCAAAATATCGTTTAATATCTCGGAAAGGTCAGAACGCTAATATCTGTGGACTCGGTATCGATATATCAGTTATGTGTCGGTATCATAATACGCATTTCTGTTACCAACACGTGGCATAGCCTTCCAGTTTAGGTTTTAAAAAAGTTGAATAAATGTGAGCCATGGACTTTCTTTGAACGCGGATAAATTGTTAATCAGTTGCGGATATGAATGTATTTTTGCACTTTGGTACGATGCACCTAAAATAGTAACGAGAAGCTGATATTCTACAATGTTTCCTTCAATTAAAAGCAGTTAAATTTGAGGATAAAGTCCTTTAACAATTATTTTAACCATGAAAACGAACATAAAAAAATATATATAAAGAAACTGAAAATTCAGTTAGAGGATGTCAACATTAATAAAAAAAATATATTAAAAAAATAGACTGAACTCCAGTTATTTTTCATTATTGAAAAATAAATGACAATGTATACATTGCACGCTAAGGCAGAGGAAGTTACGACTTTTGGTAGATACATTTTGGGTTCCAAAAGGTCAACAAAAATGCGAAAGCATTAAAAAGATGGCATTAGAAGAAAAAAAAAATTGTTTACTAGAAATAAAGTTGATGGCTTCGAAATCTTCATAATTTTCCTTAGGCTTAAAGATTTCTTGTTTAACTGCGGTTCCGGTTCTCTCGGATGACAGCTGTCAACTGTCAGCTGTCATTCGGCAAATGAAATTTATTAAAAATATCGATATTTGGGTAGAGTACTTACCTAAAGTCATTAAATAAAATAAAAATATAATTAAAAATTCACGCATCGGTGCGCAAATGCGTCCACAGCCCGCAACACTGTAAACATCCAAAGTGTAAAATAAAAAAATAAAAAATAAATAAATAAAAACGTTAATATTTATTAAAAGCTTCTTACGCCGAGTAAAGTAATTTTATAGATATTTTCGAGTCCTAAAATTCATTTTATGAATACTTTTCAGTCCTAAAAATTAATACCAATAATTCAATAAATACCAACTCTTCTTGTGCCACCGATCATCTAATAAATGTAACATCAATAGAAAAGGAGAAACAAATAACCATGTAAAACTATCATCTCTATAATTAAATTAAATTTTTCTAAAACTGTGTTCATCTGAAGCGACCTGCCAGGTAAGTATGTTTTTCTGTATCTGTCTGTACATAATTAGTTAAGAAATATTTGTACAGCGCCCTTGAGGTGATTTTTCACAAAAACGGCGCTATACAAGTCATCCAACTATTATTATTATTATTATTATTTAACAAGAGAAAAAATGAATTTTGAGTAAGTTACCAACTAGGTTATTACCAGCTTTAAATATGATTAGCTATTAAACTTTACAATTATAAATGGAAATGTAAATGCAGGCGGCAGATCTCACTTTGAGAAGTAGTGACATAATAAACAGATCATTACTATCTAGAGAGGTAGGTACCTTTTTACAAAACGTTATTATTCGTTAAAAGGCGTATTGATGCTAAAATTAAATAAGTGAATGGATTATAATGCATTATAATATAATGCAATTATTTAAAAAAAAATGGTTCTAAGCCTTGTGTTACTTGAAGATATTTCATCAATTTGTATTTTCAAATAATCTCTTAAAAATCTGATTAGGATTTTTTTACTATGTCTCTCCGGAATTCCGCAGTTAAGCAAGAAGTCTTTAAGCCTAAGGAAAAGTATAAGGAATCTTCCTTCCTGCAGGCACTGCAGCCGTTCCCCTTAAAAAGAACCAGAATAGCGCTTCAGGACTCTTAGGATAAATTCGGCCCTGATTACCATGCTGTCCATTACGCTGGCTCAAGAAGGCTGAGATAGTTCAACAAGGCCTAACAAAATTCAATCAATATAATAACTGACTCGGGTTTAGCACATCTTCGAGGTCTCGCCGACATGATACGCGCTAGAAATACGATATAATCGTACGTACACTTGTATGCCTGGGATGAGCGAGCGTGCAATGTACGAGTATGTGTGACGACATGGGCGGGACACCCGCCATTAATAAATACTTAGTGACATTGCGAATTGACCGATTGATCTTAACGGGACCGAGAGCCGGAGACACTGGCAGACAGCGGCCAGCAGACAGGGACGACCAGACAGCGTCCAACGAACACCAGACTTCAGACAGTAGACATGTCACGCTGACGTCCTGCCAGACCGCTGTTTGCAGTGTCGATGTGGATGTGGATTGTGGAACTGTGGAAGCGGGAGTATACACACACGTCCCGAAGCAGTGTGCGGGAGATATTCCTATCGTTCCACACAATCATAATTCCGGTCCGTGAATCATCGATATAAATATTTGTATTGGATCCATGCGACTTCCAAATTAATATTCGCATATACGTTTTTACGTAACGTAAACTAAAGATATTAACGGCTTGGTCGCTGAGTGGATCTTCAATAATGTAGGTACGCCTCGTTTATAGTCCGTAAAATCGAAATCATAATTAAGGCGGTGGGTTGGTTCGCGATATTAAATCGGATTATTGTTAAAGAATGATCGAAACATTTGTTCATGAGCTTCACAAAATAAAATAAAACTTGTTTTTTTGCCATGTTTTTTTTGTATGATCGAGATACGAGTAGGTGGCCAGTGTTGAGTGGCAATTTAAATATCTTCGCCACCAGTGCAAGGAGGGTGTGATTTCGCTGAAATTCCAAAATTATTCAAGAAGTGCATCGCCTTAATTTAAATGATTTATTGAGTACTCTTGGGGGATTGACATCTCTTGAGAATAGAAACTGGTGAGATAATCTATGTTGTTCAATATTCGTTAACTGTTTATTTTATAAACCTTGAAATATGCATTTAAAAATAAAAATCGCTAATAACGAAAATCGTTTTAGTAAAAGGGCTAATAGTGTTTTATTCTAGTAAATCGTACACTAAATTAATGCAAACACAGAGCTGTTTTATTGGTCCTCGTACATTCAGTCTTTTACCAAAAGAAATTCAAACGACGAATAAATTATCTTTCTATGTAAAAGAATTAAAATTATTAAAATGTGAACGAAACTTGTCAATTTGACTGCCCTAAAACGGGATTTGTTCATAGTTGGGTAGTCAAAGCTTTCTTAAATGTTATTGTTAAATAATGCGTATTTGAAATAAATAAATACTATTATTATTATCATGTAAATTTTTTTTACATAATTTATATTATATTTTATGGTAAAAACTGTGGGAAAAAATAAAGGAAAGAAATATCAATAACCCCAATCACACTCGAAAGGTATAATACTTAATCAGTATAGAAAATCTATGATCGGGTTTTAGATGACCGTCAGGATGTCGGATTTTTCTTTAAGTAATATATTAATAATATCCCCAGCACGGGAAATCTCAATGAAATATTTACTATTATTACATTATTATCGTTTCACAAACCTCAGTGAGAACGAACACGCAGATCATAATACTGTCAATGAACTGGCGCGCGGTGCGGCTCTTCTGCGAATAGCAATTGCACAGTAGTGGGACTGTCAGTGCCAGTCACAGGTTAATTGCACCAGGTCGAGAAGAGGTCGCCAACAGATCAACAATAGGTCCTCAGGGGAACCGCGACAGCCTACTTGCAGGGCGACAGTAGGTCAGAAAGAGGTCGGCACTAGGCCTGCATCAGGTAGACTGTGGGTCTGTAGCAGGTCGATACTCGGTTGGTAGCCGGTATGGTAACAGGTCGGCATGCGAGAAGCATCGCTCCCACGGAAGCGATGTCAACACGGCTGTTAACATTGGTGTGCCGAGCAAACATTGGTCAATGGGGTGGTGCCGTAACTAACTATGTGTCAATACCCATATGATGTTGATACTGAGCACACAGTGTAAGTAGAAAGATGTAGTACCGCCTACTTACTCTCAATTTACGGTTGAATTAAGTTGGAATGGACTTAAGTACCTGTGTAACTTGCCGTTATTGATGTCTTTGTTTAATTTTACTCCAGTCACGAATATTAGAGTTTTGAGTTTTGAAGGCTTTTGATGACACTAATGATCTGTGAATAGGAGAATCTTTTCCCGCAGTTTAAAGTTCATTAATATTGTTAACTAAATAAGCATCACACCATTTCCCTGGAAGATAGATAGAGACCATGGAACTCCACACGACTATGTCTTGCCATACGGTCCTTGCATTCTTTTGCGGGGCTTCCTGGCTTCTTCTTTCATGCACTTGCGCGTGACATATTCTCCTGGCATTACTTTATCTGTAAATCCTACGTCTATGAGTTCAAATCATCTTAACATATATCTTCCCCTTGCCCTACTCGGGTTGGCGACCCATCGCATCGACAAGGCGCCTCCAGGCGTCCCTGTCCTGTGCTACGTTACCGGCATTCGTCCATAGTAGGTCCAGGCTCTTCTCGCACAGCCTTTGTTGTTTCTCTCAACTGTGTCTGGGGCGGCCCAATGGACGTCTTCCCTCTGGAATAGCTCTCAGAATTTTCAGTGGATTTCGACCTTCTGGAATTCTTAACACGTGCTCAAGCCACCTTAGTTGCGACTTTTCTATGAAGAGTAACATTGGTTCGACGTTAAGCCCCTCCCGGATCATCCAGCTTATTATTCGATTCCATCTCGTGACTCCTGCAACTCCTCTCAAAAATCTCATTTCTGCAGCTTGGACCCTAGAACGTGTACGCTCGTTGAAAATCTAGATCTGGTGACCATTAGTAATCGTGGGGCGATACACCGATTTGTACACTGCCAACTTTGTCTCGACAATTAACCCAGCTTTTCTTATCATTGAGCTGTAAAGAGGACGCAGCATACCGCTTGCTGCACCCATTCTACGGTCAATTTCTCGGTCTTGCCGGCCATCGCTTGAGAATTCAACCCCATGTCATCTAAATTCCTTTCTTAATATTGTTCGAACGTAATCATCGGCTTTGCATCATTTTCGCATCCTTACATTTGCAATACGTTCATCACAATCCATGGAGATTTTATACCTTCTGCACTCAGACTACTTTCGTCCTTCCTCTGCTAGTTTCATGGCTTCCTCTACCTGTAACCTCCCCAATTAAGGAAACCGCAAATATCACACTGCATAAGTTGCTGGCTGTTGTTTTAGGAGTGCAGGTAGCGGTGTTGAGTGTAGGACATAATATGCATATTATGCAGATACTCAGACAGCGAGTACAATTGCGTATAATCGTGTGAAGGATTCGGCACACGCACTGACTGCTGTGAATCTCTGTATATAGTTTGTCGACACAATATGCATATTATGCAGATACTCAGACAGCGAGTACAATTGCGTATAATCGTGTGAAGGATTCGGCACACGCACTGACTGCTGTGAATTTCTGTATATAGTTTGTCGACACAATATGCATATTATGCAGATACTCAGACAGCGAGTACAATTGCGTATAATCGTGTGAAGGATTCGGCACACGCACTGACTGCTGTGAATCTCTGTATATAGTTTGTCGACACAATATGCATATTATGCAGATACTCTGACAGCGAGTACAATTGCGTATAATCGTGTGAAGGATTCGGCACACGCACTGACTGCTGTGAATCTCTGTATGTAGTTTGTCGACACAATATGCATATTATGCAGATTCTATTCATGGTGTTTATTTTGATCACTTTATGGGTATTGGTCTGGCCTTCTGCCTTCTGACTTATGCACGATGCCTGTGTTTAGTGTTGTGTGTTTATTTTGATCATATTCTTAGAAATTAAATACACATGTATTTCAATATTCGCCGAAGCCAGTTAATAAATATTTCAATTTGATTTCATAAACAAATTCACAAACTCGTGGCCATCCTTCAAGCGACTATGAAATGATCAAATTGTCAGTCGTTTACACGCTAACTCGTAGGCAGTTACTGCCCGGATTTATAACAAGTCCTGTTATGGACGTATCCACCTTTCTTTTGCTAAGAAAAACCAACTAATTTTAATGAATTACACACATTAACTTCATACTTAATCCCACATACAAATGGAAGCTTACGCAATTTCCAGTAAGAGTCATATATTGTCAGTATTATAATGAAAAAAAGATAATGAATTTAACAAAAATATTTGTTCGGAACTGTCAACAACTGGTTCCGCGGTACGCATCAATAGTAACTACCCGGCTTCACCAGAGTTTCAAAACTATTTAAAGGTCAATGAAAATATTTGTTCGGAACTGTCAACAGCTGGTTCCGCGGTATCCATCAATAGTAACTACCTGGCTTCACCAGAGTTTCAAAACTATTTAAAGGTAAATGAAAATATTTGTTCGGAAGTGTCAACAGCTGGTTACGCTGTACCCATCAATAGTAACTACCCGGCTTCACCAGAGTTTCGAAACTATTTAAAGGTAAATGAAAATATTTGTTCGGAAGTGTCAACAGCTGGTTCCGCTGTACCCATCAATAGTAACTACCCGGCTTCACCAGAGTTTCGAAACTATTTAAAGGTAAATGAAAATATTTGCCAAATTTTTGAAAATTATAAAACAAAGGTTTTGGTGCTACTACTCCCAATAACGTGATAAGAGCATGAAGGTATGTTTGTCGTATTTTGACGAAATTAACCATCATTAAAATATGTGGGTAAAATACTAGAGTCCCAGCTGCTCCCAACCGCCTGGCGCCTGTGAGATTATGGCATCCCCAATAGGAGTATGTTGTGAGACTGAAGGCAGTGGGGGGAGGAAGGAGGGAGAAGCTGGGGAAGTACCAGGCTATTCAGATCTGGTCACCAAACATGGCTAAAGCCATTTCCAGCAACGCCTCGATTCCGAATACTGGTCTTTCACCAGGGCGATAATGAAAGTATCTATCAGTCCTGAACTTTCCGCAAATATACTATATATCAGTGACGTCAAGCAAGTAAATGCTGAAAAGCTGTGCTTACCTTTCTTTTTTAGATTTTTGAAAAAAAAAATTCTTGATCGTTCTACCGTAAGAAATTATTCCTGCTAGGCAAATTTTTAATTGTTAGTTGCAATTTGCCTTGAGCGCCCTATCCTTTACGTTATTGTGTTTAAAAGTAATAAAAAAAACACCCCAAAATATACAGCATATCCATGTTCAAGGAGCAATGCACGTCACTGCTATATATTATTAAAAATTAATAAATTGTGAAATAACAGAAATTAGTCAAATATAATTTAATGAATGAATTAAAATTAACTTTGTTAACACCACTTTTTTAATATATACATATCAACATGTTTCGAAAGCGAATGTATTGATGTTTTTTTTTATATGAATACCGCACAAGAGTCCCTACTGCTCCCAACTGTCTGGAGCCAGTGAGACTATGGCATTCCCAATTGGGGAATGTTGTGAGGGTGAAGGTATTGTGGAAGGGAAGGAGAAGGGGAACAGGGAGGTGGGGAAATACCTGGCTATTCAGATCTGGTCACCAAACACGGCTAAAAGCCATTTCAAGCAACGTTTCAATTCTGAATGGTGGTCTTTCACCAGGGCGATACTTAGAGTATCTTCCACTCTGATGTAGACAAATGATAAACATAGAACAAATAATGTAAGAATATACAAATTATAAACATAAAATATAAAAAGATGTAAATGACGCTTTTAGTAATTGGACTCGTACTGAAAGACAACTTAATATTTTCCTTAATTTCCTAAATAAACTGAAAGATTATATTCACCATAGAAATAGGATAAAATTTTAGCATTAAATATTCCTATATATGTATTTTTTTTAAACAAAGACAATTATTCCCTGGTTACGAATAACCTGACAGTATTTGACAATCTCCTAATACCATCACAGTGAGCAGAAGATGTTGCTTGTGTCGTAATGGAGGACTTAGCCAGTCGAGGAATTAAACTCACGACGCCTGGGTGAGACCCAAACCTGATGCCAACTCAGCCACTGACCGGTTTATTGTCAATAAAATATTCAGTTTAATATACATCGTAAAGATACTTATATAGACATCGTTACACATATAGCCAAGGATAGTTACCTCTCAACCACAGGCACATATTCTCGCATGATTGTGGTATTTAAGGTAAATACAGGTGTTAGGATTTTACCACTCGACAATAAATGCATCAATAACCAAAAATGCAATTATAATTCCCAAACACCACCGAATTAAATCGACATTTGAAAGCTCCATAGCTCTTGTTGAACTAAAAATATTTCCCGGAAAAGCTATGAAGCCAGAGCTCGTCGCTCAAAAAGATTTTCTCCTCTATTAGAGTTGCGACGATAACATTATGCTAAGGCACTTTCATAGGTATTGTACGAGCATATCGCGGCGGCGCCACAGATTTTCTCCTCTATTAGAGTTGCGACGATAACATTATGCTAAGGCACTTTCATAGGTATTGTACGAGCATATCGCGGCGGCGCCACAGATTTTCTCCTCTATTAGAGTTGCGACGATAACATTATGCTAAGGCACTTTCATAGGTATTGTACGAGCATATCGCGGCGGCGCCACAGATTTTCTCCTCTATTAGAGTTGCGACGATAACATTATGCTAAGGCACTTTCATAGGTATTGTACGAGCATATCGCGGCGGCGCCACAGATTTTCTCCTCTATTAGAGTTGCGACGATAACATTATGCTAAGGCACTTTCAGAGGTATTGTACGAGCATATCGCGGCGGCGCCACAGATTTTCTCCTCTATTAGAGTTGCGACGATAACATTATGCTAAGGCACTTTCATAGGTATTGTACGAGCATATCGCGGCGGCGCCACAGATTTTCTCCTCTATTAGAGTTGCGACGATAACATTATGCTAAGGCACTTTCATAGGTATTGTACGAGCATATCGCGGCGGCGCCACAGATTTTTAAAGATTCATCTCTCAAATATAAACCAAGCAACGATTTATTTAAGGAATATTTCACGGCCACTCGGGGTCATGGAGTGTCGGGCGTCATGGAGTGTCGGGCGTCATGGAGTGTCGGGCCTCATGGAGTGTCGGGCGTCATGGAGTGTCGGGCGTCATGGAGTGTCGGGCATCATGGAGTGTCGGGCGTCATGGAGTGTCGGGCGTCATGGAGTGTCGGGCGTCATGGAGTGTCGGGCGTCATGGAGTGTCGGGCGTCATGGAGTGTCGGGCGTCATGGCATATTTTTAGAGAAAACAATTGGCGAAGTATCGGAGAGTTTCATTATGATGCTAAGAACACGATTCAAGCGCTGGAGAAAGAAGGATCAAGGTCGCTTTCAGAGCAAATTCAAAAATATTACGTATGTTTATGCAGCCGATTTTATAGATTAAAAAAAACACGTTTCTACGATTTTTTTAATTACCTGAAATAATACCAAGATTTCCACTCTAGGTTCTTTACTAAAATACTGCGAATGCAGTATGTGTTCCAGGCTTAACAAATCGATGTTGAGTATACTAACTAACTAACCACCGCGCCACTTCTCTGCAGGGGTAGGCAGGGAGGATGGACCGCCAAACAACTTGATCTTGGCATACACTTCTTGCTTCATTCACATTCATACATCGTCTCATATATTCTCTTTTGTTATTTTGACTTCTGACATGGCCTGACTCTTTCGCGTCATACGTTCTCCTTACACTCCTTTCTTCGTTCATTCGCCCTACATGCCGGAGCCATATAAGCGTCCCTTTCTTAATATTACTCATTACGCTTACACCAGCCTTGCATTCTTTACAAATCTCAATATTCTTCACAGGATCATACATGGTTTTATCACACATTCGTCACCGATATCTCATTTCTATAGTATTTAGTCTACTTTCATCCTTCCTTTTGCCAGTTCTATGCCTCACTGCCATACATCAGGGTTGGTATCAGCACTCAATTGTGGACGCCAACCGCGTTCAGTCCTCCTCCGTTAATTAAGTTTCCTGCATCCAACCTTCTTTCAATATTCCATTCACATCATATATCAGTGTTTCCATTTCTCCTTTCACAAGCACAGAAAATTATTTATCATCCTGTAAAAATACTTTTAAATCCTACAGGATTATTGCATGACAGATGTTACCTTCCTCTGCAGATCTTAAATTTTTTTTCAATTCTTTGGATTGTATGAGAATGCTCTACACTTCATTATTTACAAGTCAAGTGGACTATAATTCACCTATTTGGTCCCCTTTGTATAAAATACACTCTAACAATATAGAACGGGTTCGGCAAAAAATTCTTACGTATATAAATTTCTAATTTAAAATTACAATTGAAAATATTAATTATGCAAGTTTGATGAATCGATTGCATCTGATTACGCTGTATGGCAGGAGTGTTATATCCGATCTAGTTGTATTATATATAATCACAAAAAAAATAATTTCGATATGATTTTGACATTTTAAGCAAAATATTTAAAAAAAAATAATAAAAAAAACCAAATATATTATAGAATTATTTTCATAGTCCTCCTCACTAGGAGATCCTGTGCTGAGGCGAACTAGGTTTTGAATAAAGGGGATTCAGCTTAAATGTTTGGGCAGGTATTTCCAGTAATTTCTATGACGTTGTTTTAAAAACACTAGTCAGTTCTTCTTCGGTTAATTCCTTAAGCCAAGTTTTGCTGGACTTAGTGCAATTATTGATCGAATTATTTTGTTTGATACTAAGTATGAGTGTGTTATATAATTTAACAGCTAAACATTCAGAGCTTCTTTGTTGAAAAGCCGTATTACACTTGGGTACATTTAGCTAGCCGAGTTGCTTTGATCTGGTATTATGATTATGAGGAGTGATAACCATTTTGTCCCTTTTGAGATAATGAACTAGAACATTTTTGGCAAAGATTTTTCGTATACTTGGAACGTCATTAACCACTTAATTTATAGCACTGCCATCGTCGCCACTATTAAATTACATGTACCGACGTGGAGCACAAGACAAAATGCAATATTTTTCTTCAATACGTACACAACCAATCAGTATCATTCACTAACCAACAGGATACATGATCTGGGCAACAAGTTTGGATGTATTGTTATTATATTTACTGACTCCATTTATAAAATAAACCATCATCTATACCAGCACTTTGATGAATCTTATAATTAATTATTGTAGCGTTGGTAAAGTAGCGTTAATGATTTGTGTTAAAATATTTAGTTTTTTTTTTGCTCGTGTTTGTCGTGAACCATAGGGCGATTGCAACGCGTTTGTAGTCGTGGATATCGCGTGCACACTTGAACCTCATTGAGTCTGCAACGAGTACTATGATAGCTCCCTGATGAGTACCCGGCTTCCCGGCATTGCTACCAAATGAACAATGCGCTCATAGTTTTGCAAAATTAACACTTTTTTCCGAACAACGGCTCCTCGAAGCCAATTTTTAAACGGCAAGGTTGTGCAGTAATTACAAGCACGAAAAGTCAAATAAAAAACTGCATAACGGACCATGGTAACAGGCAAACCGATGTGATTTTGTAATCCAAATTGGTTGAAAAGTTGTCATATTTAAATATTCACTGCGGCTTTTACCACATATTTTGTCTATTCTTACATTATTGTGTTCTAATTTTTATCATTTGTCTGTACATGCCATTATTATTTAGTATTCTATATATTCCCGATGAAGAAAGAATCGCTTTCGAATCATGTTGATATCTGTGTATGTATACGAGTATTAATAAAGTGGTGAATACAAATTATATTTTTTAATTCATTTATTAAAATAGTTCACTTTGATTTAATTTTAAATGAAGTCGCAAAATGAATTTATTGAGATATGAACATATTTCCAATAATAATATAATTTTTAGACGCCACAGTGATATACTAAGTACTGGTTAATGACTCAATTAAAGAGATGGGAAAACCAGGAAAATAAATCTGCAATGTCAATGTTATCAAAGCGACAAGTAAAATAATATTTCCATATCAGTCAGAAATTTCCCCGTAGGGGAACTTTATCAATTCAATTTTTAATTTGTTTAACGGTATGTCCACGGTTCGTGATAACTAAAAGGATACAAGCTTAATTAATAGCAGTAATAAAAATGTATTTTTATTTTTATATCATTTAATCTGTCTAAACGTAGAAATCACATTAAAGTTGAAAAATACTTACTAGGTGCTACAAAATAAAACTCGGTCTCCTTGGCCGAAGAATATGTGTAGCTTCCGGTTGCCTGAATAGACACGAAGCGCACACATCCTCCGGAAAAGGTTTTTTCGAAGTTAGGCTTTAAATTCACAGATTGAGAAGTAATCTTTGGCTATGAGTGGCGGGTTCAAATCTGGCGCAAAGTAAAATTTATTTATTAATTGATAAACTAAAGTTCTTAAAAACTTAAGACAAGATTTTTGTGCATAGCGCAAAGGGTAACAATTATTATTTTTATAAACAATAATTATTAATCTAAAACACTCATCCAAATTGAAAAACCTTCCGAGCAAAGATAAATGTCGCCGGCAGGACTCGAACCCGCACCCTTCTAATGTCCGGTTAGATGCTCTACCGTTGAGCTACGTCGGATTATCGCAAACCCGCCAAGTTAATCAATATATACTAGTGTTCCATTCAATAATTACTGTTTTTATTATATTTTCACCTGTAAATAGTTAATAATAATTTTTTTTAATAATAATATTTCTAGTTCATTATCTGTTATTTAACATGTTATAGATGTAATTGTTTTAGATTAATAATTATTGTTTATAAAAATAATAAAATTTATTTGATTAACTTGATTTGGTTCGATCCGGAGGGGTAGATACTTTCAGTATCGTCGTGGTGAAAGACCACTAATCAGATTAGAAAAGTTGCTTGATATGGCTTTAACCGTGTTTGGTGATCATATCTTAATAGTAAGGTACTTTCCCACTCCTCATGTATCCCCCCCCCCCCACAACCTTCAGCCTCACAACGTACCCAATTGGGGATGCCATAGTCTCACTGGCTGCAGATGGTTGGGATCAGTTGGGACTCTTGTGCGGTACTCACATTAGTTTTTGAATTGTATAATATGAAGCATAGTTGAAGTACAACCCAATATTTCCTTAACATTGATTCCAGATATTTTTGTGAAGTAGTTTTAGGACAGCTGGAATGTTATTGATTGAAAAATACAAAATTGTTTCTTTTTGGGCACTGCGTTCACTTTTTAAGATTTGTGGAAGTTTAAAAGAAATATTTTAATCATTTTTTTTGTATTTTTGTATGCCTATCTCAATTTGTGTGGCATTTATAATCTGCGTGAACTTGGGTCATTCGTTCCTTAAATATAGTTGAATCCTTAAAATAATCAGATGTACATGTGGCACTGGCTGCCTTGTATCATGATCCGGATGACTTTCTATGTAGAACTCTCCGTCAGTCATAAATCTGATATTATAAATTATACCGAATTTGAAGTGTTTTAGATGTCGAATTTGGGGCACAGATATATAATAGAACTTCAAGTTTTTATGTACTTAAATTATTTTTAATTATAATTTTCTTAAAAGACTGGTATTCACTTTGTGGCGTCATTATTAATAAATTAATTAAAAATAACTCTGAATTCACCACTTTATTAATATATGCATATCTACATGTTTCGAAAGCTTTCCTCATCAGGAATGTTTAGAAAAATAAAACGTAATGATGTTAAGTATAAACATAGAACACAATAATATAAGAATAGACAAATTATAAACATAAACAAAAATTGATTAAAGTAGGTAATAATTAGTTAAAGCGTTATGCACCGAAAAATGTTAATAATAATAATAATAATAATATTTATTTGAAACACATTATTTTACAGAAATATTTCAGAAGGCTTTGACTGTCCAACTAGGAGCAAATCCCGTTTTAGGACAGTCAAATTGATAAGATTAGTTCATATTAATATACATACACATAAAAGAATATAAAACAAGTGTTTTTTTTTTTTTTAAGTATGTTTCATTTTTTAAATTAGTGTAGAATAATAATGAATTACAAATGAGATGTAAAAGTTTAAAATATAAAGTATGAAAGTTTAAAGAATATAAGTTAAAGGTATGATTTGCATTTTTTAGTTTACTGTAGAGAAATAATAAATTACATATGAGATGTAAAAGTGTATAGTGAGAGTAAAAGTTTAAAGTATAAGATACTAAAGCATGATATGCATTTTTAAATTAGTGTAGAGTAATAATGAATTACAATTGAGATGTACAAGTATAAAATATAAAGTATAATAGTTTGAAAAATAAAAGATTAAGTATGATATGCTTTTTTTACAATAAATTTAGTGTGTATTAATAACGAATTACATATGAGATGTAAAAGTTTAAAATAACACTAGTGGTTCTGTTATTTAACATGTTATAGATGTAACACAGTGCACAACGTTACTTTAAATGTAAATAACACTAGTGGTTATGTTATTTAACATGTTATAGGTGTAACACAGTGCACAACGTTACTTTAAATGTAAATAACACTAGTGGTTTTGTTATTTAACTGTTATAGGTGTAACACAGTGCACAACGTAACTTTATTACGCACTCCTTATGCAGGAGGCGATACGGTTGAAGTTTCCACTTAACACCGGCCGCATGTATGAAACGATTTATGCAAAAAGGGTGCTTTATTTGTTTTTAAAAAGTTAAGGGATAAATATT